>JAOUQU010417455.1:0-10998 GCA_028566735.1 Ammoglanis amapaensis
GTGTGTGTGTGTGTGTGTGTGTGTGTGTGTGTGTGTGTGTGTGTGTGTGTGTGTGTGTGTGTGTGTGTTTGCATAAACAATTAGACATTAATGTTGTTATTTTTTATATCTCATTAAATGTTAAGGTCGGGTCACAGCCTTACATGTCTAATTGAATTCCAGCATATCATTTGTCTTTAGGCTAAAACAGCATAAAGGCAAAACTGCTCGGGAGCCGGAATGTTCCGTCCACCCTGCTGGACTGACCTTCATAAATCAATGTAGAAATAATTGTTTTCCTCTCTTCCAGACTTTTCTAATAATATTACTCCTCACATTCTGGCATTTGCTTTTAGAGCAGGTAAAAACCCTCGGCATGAATTTAGGGCTAATTATACAGCCACTGATGAACACAGACGGGTCGATAGTACATCGATCTGTTATTATTACCTGTTTTAATGTTCTGATCTTGATTAGTTACTTTTAAAAAACTTAAATATTTGGCAGAATAAATGCAAGATAGATGCCAGATAAATACAGAAGAAATAACATTTTATGTGCTTCTATTCATCACAATGTTAAAAGAAAGTGAATGGCAAGAAGTGAATGGGTTCAGTTCCCAACTGGAGTTTTTTCGGTGTGGAGTTTGCATGTCCTTCTAGTTCTCATATTTCCTCCCACAGTCCAAAGCCTACAGTGATGTAAATTGGATATAAGCCTACTTAATAATGTTGTGTGTGTATATACAGTATATGTGTGAATGTGTGTGCATGTGTGTGTGTGTGTGTGCGTGCGTGCGTGCGTGCGTGCGTGCGTGCGTGGCCAATGAGCCTCCAGTTTGATGAATATGTAAATATGTATTACAATGTAAATATATTACAAAAAATCCTGCCATAAAACTAATAATTGGTTTATCAATAATAAATATGTGTAAACAAATAATAAATCGATATTTAACAAAGACTCCTGACACACAGAGGACCAACAGAACCACCAGAGCTATTACTCGCTTTTATGGTTAAACACTCGACTGCTTTTATGTGCTGTAATAAGTCAGTACAGTTGGTTCGGTGCCAGTCAAGGTTATATATTTAATAAAAACATCATCGTTGACGGTTTTCATCAATATTCTATAACTACCCTGGCTTGCGAACTGCAAAAAATAAAGCCATAAACATCCAAAGTATGTAAATATGTAAATTATTAAATAAATCGATGAATTCTGGGTTTTTTAATCATGGTAGAAAAATAGTATAGTGAATAGAGAGCCACTAAAACAAGGGGCGAGAATGTGAGAATAAATAAACGGGTCGAAATAATCCAACATAATTAAATAATAAAAGAACCCCACAAAAAAACTAACATATATAAAAAAATAACTGCTCAGTCCTCTACAGCAGTAAAACATATTAGCACACCAGAGCTAAAACTTGTAATACATCGTATTAAATCTCAGCTCTGCCTTTCGGCTAGGCTTAGCAGCTGTGTGAATAATAAAAGCTTGGTTACATATTCTTACATTCGTATTCTCACATTCAGCTTTTTGGCAGACGCCTTTATCCAAAGCGACTTGCAAGTACAACAACACAACACTGAGCCATTGATAGATAAGGACCATGCCCAGGGGCCCAACTTTGTGGTAATGGGGCTAGAATCGGCGACTTTCTGATCTCTAGTCCAGCACTTTAACCACTAAGCCATCACAGTCCAGTTTTCAGTGCTCAGGTAGGGTAGGACGAGCGAGACCGGAAGAGAACTGTGACTTACTGTAGAATAGTGTGTGTGTGTGTTTACCCCGTTCTCTTGGGTCACTCTGTGGGGCGCTACCGATCCCCAGAGTTACTCAGCAAGTATATTTTTACGGAGTAGGTTGCCAGATCTTTCTCCAACCACGTATCTCTACAGGGACCTTGTGAAACTACAGGACAATTTTACCCATTTCCGATCAACCTAGTGCATGTTTTTGGATTGTAGGAAGAAACACAGGCAAGAACATGGCAAGAACGTGCAAACTCCACACAGAAAGCCTCCCAGGCCCAACCCGGGTATCAAAGCCGGGTATTCTTGCTGTGAGGCGACAGTGCTGAACCAGTCAGCCACCGTGCCGCCGTAAAATAGTGTAAAATAATTCTAATCAGGGTGTGATCTGATCGGCGTCTGAACTCGGCTTGTGTGGGTGAAAAAAAGTGTGATTACTGTGCAAATGCCGGAGGGACCGTGTAACAGTCCGTCTCTTCTCAATAGGACAATAAGAGGTGAGGAAACAGCTACAGGTCAGGATCTTAAACTGCAAAGCAACAACATTTTTGTTCATATTTTCCAAAATGATCTAGCAAATGTTGTGTTCTTTTTTCTAAAAGGTTGTTTTTGTGCCACTCGTTTAATCCCAGCCTGTAGCGCCGTGAAAGTGACAGTGTGATCTCATTAATCGTCGCCCGAGTACACCCATCTTCAACAGTCCCACCGAAATGACTTTTATTTTTCTCCAAACTCTCAAGGCTTTGATTTCATCCATGCCCTCAACGAGCACCTTACTCCAGCTCTTTTTGATCTTACTCTTTTTTCCACATGGAGGAAAGTCAGGGTGAAGCAGCTCTTAGCGGAAATGGCTGAGGTAAGACCTCCTACAAAAGAGCAAATGTGCTGGAGTGTCGTGAACATTTCACAGATGGAGAGATGAGCATCGGCATCCCGAGTCTACACAGTCTACATACTGAAAAGAAAAACTCAGTGCTCCAAGGTTCCGTACTTGTCTCACATGACCTGGCCTCCGTAATCACCTGACCTGAACCCAGCTGAGATGATTTAGGATGAGAAGGATCGCAGAGCTCTGGGAACTCTTTTAAGGTTGTTGGAAAACCGTCCCAGGTGGCGTCTCATGAAGCTGATCGAGAGAACAAGTGCAATGTGCAAAGTTGTCATCGAAGCAAGAAGCGGGAATACTTGTAGAATCTAAAATACAATCCAATTCTGGTTCATTTAACCATTTTTGTTTACTATTTAGAATAATCTATTCACTACTGTGTTGTTTACACACTTAACAATTAGTCCGTGTAGTGAAACACACATTTACACACACACTAGTGCACACACAGCTACAATACTTCTGGAGCAGTTAAGGGTTTGGTGCCTTGCACAAGGCCACTTAAGTCGTGATTAAGTTAAGTCGATTCTTGGGAATCAAACCGTCAACCTTCTGATCACAAGGTTGGTTCTCTAACCACTAAGACACAGATTCTCTCCTACATACATATGCTTTAATACATCAATTAAATCCTTTATTTTTTGGATGTTTTCACTATTAATCCGCAACTGTATTTTCTTTACAGCACAATGTGTGTTAATCTCGGTTGGTTTATCGGTTCATGTTATTGATGTTGTTTTTTTTAATTGTAATAGATTAAAATTTTCTATTAGTTTGCTTGTAAGATTCCAGGAGGCCAAAAACTCAATTTGGATCAATAAGCACCCATCCATCCATCCATCCATGAATCCATCAATGTTGTGGCCCCACACATAGGGTCCTTTGCTCAGTACAGAGTACTAGGTACTAGGTATTGGCACAATCACAGCTGCATACTTATACAGAATGAGAAATCGGACGAAACACACCCAACGACACTTCGTCTGATAGCATCCACCAACCTATGCAGAAGCTCCGACACCACAAATGTTAAACAATCAGTATTTATGATACAGATAGTAAATCATTCCATCCATCAATGCATCCATCTAGAGGGGCTGGTCGTATTAGTGGTTACGGTACATGATTCGTCATCTTGAGGATTCAGACCTAAGGTTCAAAGTTCACCAATGCCTGGTTGCTTGAGAAAGAATCTGTCAGCCAGTGAACATACACATTAGTGATGTGCTGTATAGATTTCCAGACATTGTAACTAAAATCAAACACAAAGAAGAACAAACTGGTAGCAGCGTAGGCAAAGTTTGCAGACAAACCAGACATGTCAAACAAAAGTCTTGTCTCAGCTGCGCAAGCAAAGTGCACATCAACATACACTCGGTCCGAATGGGCATCAGCCAGCCTGGGAACAAATCGTTCCCCCTCCCTTGCTTTGTTCTAGTCAGAAAACCGACAACGTACTGGACGAATTCCTTCGCTACATCTCCTAACACATTTGCTTCGATTGGTCAGTGACGAAGGCTGATTTATTTGCCGAAAGTCAGGCGGCCCGTACCGTCATTGTGCTTCAGTTTGAACCCGCGCAGCTGTGTATGCTTAATCGCCATGGTAACGATTTAGGCCCTGGTCCGGACGAGGGTTTCGACGTGTGTGCAGCTGCAGTAACAAAGAGTCGCCGGACAGAATTACAAACGTCAATCAAGCAGACGCTGGAGCGTGAGGAGGAGGATGGAGGTGGCATTGTTGGGTCCCCCGGAGACGCTTGTGTGTAATTTAGCTGGTTTTCCTGTCTGCGCTCCTTCATTACTCGACTTCATCAAGAAAACTGGCTCGCCAATGAGCCCCGACACGCCCAAACAAGATAAATGAGAGAACCTTCACTTCTATTTTCCTCCCTAATCTCGATGTTATTTCCGTTCTCTTATACGATGGAAAACACTAACAGTGCACTAAACCATTATTCATTATACATTATTAATCTTCTCTGTGGTGTTGACAATACATCAGGGTTAATAACTTGATGGAATCTAGTACAGTTTTTTATGAATAGATATACCTTCACACACACACAAAAAAAAATAATATACGTACTTATACTAGGGAAACCAGATCTAAGATCATGGAAAAATGGGACACTTCAGTGGTTGGGAAGAGCTTATGGGAGTGATGTGGCAAAATCCGACTCACTTTGTGTGTCACGAAAGCAAACACACACAACATATGACACGATTTCACTCATTTCTAGGTAACGACAAATCTTCTAATGACTTAATTGTTCTTCACAGCGAGGATCATAGATCCTGAAGCCAGATAAATAAACACACAGTGATATATGTGTAGTAAATATTATTAATCACAAACAATTGTCTCACTCGTTTTTGTTTTAATTGCCTGGACGGTGTCGTTGAGCAGATTTTACCGTGGCAGAGATGTTTATGGTTTTGAATGAAATCAGATAACTAATAATTTCCTCTAAGTAAAAGTGACAGGATCTCACACCCACCAGACCTTGTAAAGCATCCATTGTTCTGTGTACTTCTTAATAAGTTCTGCAAACTAGCTTCATTTCAATGAGTCAGACACCGATAATCGGACTCGCGTCGGTCCATTGCATAGCAACCTGTCTTCACTCTTCACAGAAAATGACTCAAAGACTGAACTTCATGCACTCATGTTGTGTAAAGACTGAAGGAATGACTTCTTTTATTTACAATAAGGATATTTTCCTTATATAAGTATGAAAGTACTTGAAAGTGCTTCCATGCAATTCTCTGCCATTTAATGCCTTAAAGCTCTCACAAAAACCTCCTTAAAGACGATCCTTAGTGATCTTTGACTGGTAGGTGTAAGGAGGTGTATTGTTCTTTCACTAAGAGAAGTTGTAAGGAGGTGTGTTGTTCTTTGACTAGGAGAAGTTGTAAGGAGGTGTGTTGTTCTTTGACTGGGAGAAGTTGTAAGGAGGTGTGTTGTTCTTTGACTGGGAGAAGTTGTAAGGAGGTGTGTTGTTCTTTGACTAAAAGAAGTTGTAAGGAGGTGTGTTGTTCTTTGACTGGGAGAAGTTGTAAGGAGGTGTGTTGTTCTTTGACTAAGAGAAGTTGTAAGGAGGTGTGTTGTTCTTTGACTGGGAGAAGTTGTAAGGAGGTGTGTTGTTCTTTGCAGGCCACAGCACAACACTTCATATTGGGCATATGTCGTATAATATATTGTTCACATTTTGCGCACCCGTGCCATCGTCGTATGATAAACGTTGCTACATTTCTCAATTTTGGAACATCCCTTCGGGCCAAGAAAGTTTTTTTTTCTTCTGGTAACAATTTACATTCAGATGTCATCCAGTAATGTGACAATTCAGTTCCAGGAGTGTGTAGCATTAAAGGCTCTGCGGCGCTATTTACTTCATCATTAAATTACTTCTTAATAATACATGAGTGTTCCACTCCATTAAGAAAAAAATAATTAAAACAATAGACTGTGGCTACACTGGTACGACTTACATTTACTCATGTTACTGTAATGAAGAAGTTTTTTTTGTGTGTATTTGGACCTTTTAATGTAACATTTTACAACGGGGTTTATATTACACCTATTTTAAAACAAGTTAAAATAGGTCAAAGTGTCCAAAACCGCTCTAACATAAAGAAATATTGTTATTGTTTAATTCTAACCAAATTCACACATTTTCTGAATATGCTTTGCCACTTCAATGTTAATAAGCTGTTACTGGTCACACCGTGTTTATGCTTTAAGAGCATTTAATAAACATAAACATTTCAGAAAATATAGAATTTTTTTTTCTTTGGGGGGGATGATCGACTGCGTGCTGCAGCAGCCAGCAGGAGTGTGTTAGCTTGTGCGAAGTGCAAACACCAACAAGTCTTTATTTTTATGAGTACTTTTTTCATGTTCATGGTTTTCGAAGCAATCTGCTATTTATTGGCCTTAAAGTTTAAAGCGGAGTGTCGTTCTTTGAGAGAATGTGTACGGAGGTGTGTTGTTTTATGCAACAGAACACTTTAAACGGGACCTGCATTTGCTTATAGGCATATGTTGTATTATACACTAATCTGTTGGGTGATGTTCTGGAGATGTTTACCAGGTGATCAGTGGTGCTGGGAAGGTTCTATAATAAACGGAAGTCCAAACAGCAACACTGTCCGTAGCCTTGTGGGTAGAGCGTTGGGCTAGGAAGCCAAAGGTTGGCGGTTCAAATCCAGCCTCTGCTACACAGCCACTGTTGGGTCCTTGAGCAAGACTTTTATCCCTGTGTGTTCCAGGGGGCGCTGTACGTTGGCTGACCCTGCACTCTGACCCCAACTTCCAGACAAGTTGGGATATGCAAAGAGAAACATTTCGTTGTACTGAACTGCACATCATATGTGTAATGACAAAATTTGAATTATTTATTTATATTTTAAATATTTGACCGAAAGTGGATGGATGGATTTCATTATAATGGTTTTATTATTATTATGGTTCATATTATAAGTCCACTTTAAGTATGTTTTCTCCTCAGATCTGTAATTCATGTCTGTCTGGAGTGCTCTGTTAACACGTGACCCTACCTTCCCAGACCCTGATGTTTCCACAAAACAATTTTATTTAAGCTTGTTCGTAAAGATAACAAGAAGATAAAAGATAAAACTGCTTTACTGGAAAAAACAAGCTTTAATAAAATTCTACTAAAACTTAGAGATATTCAAAAGTGCTCAAATCTGCTAAATCTCAATTGAACCGTTAACCTTAACCAAACAATAGTGTCACTATACAGTCTTTTTGGGGAGGGGGGGGGAATCTTTCTTCTTCTGCTAAACACATGGTCGGTTATCTTAATCCTTGATCTTATACAGCACATGGATGAAAGATCGGACCGCTTGCTTTCAGTTGAATCTTGACCTTTCCACACCTTCAGCAGTAATGATTTTAGATAAGTCGCTGTGGCCGTATGAATGCCGTCGTCTCCCGTTGGTTCCCCATCACACATTTAGTTTTCTGATAACTGTCCTGCTAACAATAAGACCTGAAGGACAAAAAAAGGTGACAAACCAGATGGCTGAAGTCTGGAGGTTTTTAAAATCGAACCTGCCATCATCTGTGATCTTGTGTGACACTCATTTAATGCCCATCGACTTTGAGAAATAATTTAAACAATATTTTCGTATTCCATAAAACATGTTTCCATGGTAAAGACGTGCTCGGGTCGATACCAACACACTGTTACGTTCTATGCATTTTCTACGCCATTACAGTTTATTGGACACCATTGAAACAAATCACCAGAGTGAGCATTAGTACAGTTACGAGCCAACAAATATGCCAACAGATGGTGAAGGCAGTAAATTCTAACCTTTGTGTTGGTTTTGCATACCATGTGGGCTCTTACCAACCATCTGACCATAAAGTTAGACCCACCTGAAAGCAAACATAATCACACAGTCTGACCGTTTTGCATCATGGCCATTGCACAAAGAAGGAATAACCTGGAAAAGTGCCGAACCATGTTGAGAATTTGAGCTTGGGCTTCCCCCTTGTTTTACCAAATATATCTCCAATCATTTTCGTCAAGATCCCTGGCTGGCTGATAGCACCACTAAAATCGCAACCCAGACGATGCTTTTATCGTTATGTAAGTACTCATCAGTGAACAATTACATTTTCATTTTCAGCATTTAGCAGACACGACTGTCCAGAGCGACTAACATTAGTGCTTTCTTACTAGTAAACATTAGTGTTTAGTAAATAGTTTTAAGTCTTATTTAAAAACAAAAAGAGACTCACATGTTCTGACAGACAATGAAAAATCATTCCACACTTGGAAACGAGTACATGATTGATGATAAAGATGATGATGATGATGCACATTATACTTTTTTATATATACACTGTTCACAGCTACATAAACACTTCATGTACATAGATAGAAATGGTTTGCTTACATTATTTCTTATTTACTGAGTACCTTCATTATTACTATTATACCTTTTGATAGTTACTACTCTCTATCTCCCGAACTATTATTTACTGTTATTTTACTCTTACTTATTTAACTGTTTGTGCATGTGTGTGTGTGTGTATATGATGCTATTGGAACCTCAATTTCCCTGAAGGAACCACTTAAAGTTATCAACAAAGTTACTTACCTACCTACCTACCTACTCACCTACCTACTCACCTACATACCTACCTACCTACCTACTCACCTACCTACCTACCTACTCACCTACCTTCCTACCTACCTACCTACCCACCTACCTACCTACCTACCTACCTACTTACCTACCCACCTACTCACCTACATACCTACCCACCTACTCACCTACCTACCTACCTACCCACCTACCTACCTACCTACCTACCTACCCACCTACCTACCTACCTACCTACCTACTTACCTACCTACTCATCTACCAACCTAACTACCTACCTACCTACTCGCCTACCTACCTATCTACCTATATACTCACCTACCTACTCACCTACCAACCTGCCTACCTATCTACCTACTCACCTCCCTACTCGCCTACCTACCTATTTACCTACCTACCTACTCACCTAGGTGAGTCTTGATGCTCGTCTTTCTTGAGTCTTGCAAGGAGTAGTATGTGTGACTTGAGCAAGGTTGCATGGTAGCGCGTTGGGTTCCCATTGTTCCTGAATGTACTTTGGTGCTGATCCATTTTTGTTTTTGTAAACCAGCATCAGAACTGAATAGGCGCAACAACATGAATTCGACACGCGTTCTTAACGCCGGTTTATTGATGCTCAGCAGTGCCATCTATAGAAACCATCGTGTTATTGCACACCACAAAACGACAGATTAAAGTCCTCACGGATGGGACGGACAAACGGACAAACAGAAAGATGTTATAAACGGGTTTAAAGTAAGTTAAGTAGCTGGCTTTTTTAGTACTGTTGTCTGTTTTAGTCACTTTCACTTAGCAATGTGTGAATGTACTGCAGACAAAAAGAAATACAAGGAAATGAAAATTGAATCGAATCCCAGGATGATGCGTAACATTTATATCCGGTACACAAATCAAAGTGCAATAAAAGTGCTTATAGGAAGTCCCGAAATGCTCTAGAGCTCAGTCAAACTCCCGCTGTGTGGAAAATGAACCTGCATCCACTGAATCGTATCAGATCCTAAAGGATGTTTCCTCTACCACATCCACCACCTGCCCCACGCTACTCCGTCGGGTCTCCAGGCCTCTTACACACATGTGATATATTTTAGCACTGAGTTAATGCAGATAAATTAGCGTTAAATGAGTGTCGACTTCATTTAATTCACAATGATTTTAACGTTCCACTGAGGGACTTAAGTTGTAGCTCACTGGCTTTATCACCGTAATTGGGTTTGGGTTGATTCCAGAAGATCCTTTTTTTTGTTCTTACCAAGGCAAATGGTGTCGCGTGTCCTTTTCCACAATATTAATCATCATCAGACTGGCAAAAAGTTGCTAGAGAAAAGTTAGAGAAGACATTTAGCGTGATGGACAGGATTGAGAGAACTCAAGCTTCATTTATTCGCATTTATTCCTGCAGCTCAGCAGGTATATTTACATTTGTTTATGGAAATGTGTTACCTCTTTAAATTAGATCTATAATGTGAAACTGCTTCTGGTGAAGAAAGGGCCAAGAGCACCGATCAAGGGCCCAAGGGTAGATGCAAGGTGATTTAAACTCACCATTTCAGGTAATAGTTGAAAGCTCGACCATCAAGGCATCCACTGATTTCAGTGTTCAGAAGTTTTTCACTTCATAATTTTTGGTAACTAACCAGTTATCAAAAGCAAATGACATCATAGTTATAAAATACACAGTCGGAGGTCAAGGTTGAATAAAAAAACACTCAAATTCATACAAAGAACAGACTTTTTTATATTTGTTAAACAAAATTAGCCCTGGAATTGCTATGTTGGTGTAGTCCATTAAGAGCTGGTGACGCTATCTGGAATACAACCTTTGAAGCTTGAAATAGGCAGATGTAGCCTGGTGGTTAAGATCAACGTTGTGCCAATTAACATTACATTAAAATAACCTAGGTCACGTTGATTCTACACGTTGATAAGGATGTGGGTTCTTCCAGGTTGTCATTGTTGTGCTCTCCAGGCCTTTAACTCTCATTTGCTCAAACTGTTTAGTGCAGGGGTCACCAACCTTTTTAAAGCTGAGAGCTACTTTTGGGGTACCAACTAATGCGGAGGACGACCAGTTTGATACACACTTGTGACGTCACAATAATAATTATATAATTAATTATAATAAATAATTAATAATGATATATTGTAACGTCTGTGGGTCGCACGGAAAGGATGAGACGGATGTAAACAAAAGTCCAGTTTTATTAACACCTTCGGATAACTCGCGGTTACATTTCC
>JAOUQU010417466.1:0-10998 GCA_028566735.1 Ammoglanis amapaensis
CCGTTCAAATTAAAAGTCCCAGAAGTCCTTTGACGAAACGCAGCGTTTTTCTTTCCTGCGACTAATCGACCAATGGACTTTGTCCGGCTAGTAATTTTTTTGGGTCGACAATCGATTAATCGCGGTCAGCCCTAGTAAACAGTAAAACGTAATCAAAACAATAGCAGCAAAGTACTGATCAGGCATAGCGTTGACGTAATACGTATTTAAGTATCTTACGTATGTTGGTATATATTCTTAAATAATGTTTAAAACATGGGTTTAAGCTACACTGTACATTTTAGAATGAACCTACTAACAGTTTTTGGAAACATCGGGAAATAATCTTTTATTTTTATGGAGATATTTTTTTCATGCCTTTTAAATGCTGAAACATAGAATTCTCTAATTTGATCATTTTTACCATGAATTTTAACTCTCTCAGCTACGTTTCCATATAAAAGCAACTGTAGATAAAATCCATAAAGAAATTACCCCTGGTGTTATAACTTATTCACTAAACAATCCGATTCTGTTGAGAACAGCTATTTATAATGAATAGGAAGAACTGAGTCACAACTCTCCGAGCCTTTATGTATATTTCACATTTTTATTGTTATCATGGCTCCGTTCTTATTGGCTGTGATCCATCGATGTTGCATTGCATCAGAAAAGGGGCATAAAGAGACATAAAGAGACCTGCTATTTTCTTTGGAGGATTTTTGCTTAGCCATTACTATGCAAGTGCCATTAAAATAGCTCCCGTGGTGAGTTCTAGGGTTTGTCCAGTCCTCTTCTTGGAATTTTGATCTGAAGGGGGTGTATCAATCAGTTCCACTCTTCAAACTCTCCCCTCTCGTTCTTAAGCCTGATTTATACTTAGGTGTCAAATCGACGCCGTCGTGATGCAAAGCTTCTGCCTAGCACAAGATGCATCTTCGATATGTTCTTGCTTGGCATTGGAACGATGCAGAGTGTCAGGTTCAGTGACTGAAATCACAGGGCAAACACTGACTCCATAGAACCCTCAGAAACCTACCCCTGACCCGCCTTTACCTCGACAAACCATAAAGAACTATAAAACTTAAATGCTGGTGTTGAGGCGATTGTGCTGGAGTCGACAGTAGATATTTATAAAAGATGACCAAATTAGACCTTTTTTATGCTCCTCCAGTTTTGTACAATTGATTCACACTGATTACCAAGGTCTTTACTCGGCGTTTGAACACCCCCACCCACTTATACATCCAATCTTTCTCACACCAGACTGGTGCCCAATTTTGTCTGCGGTAGGCTCTTCTGATTGTGCCTGCAACAGGATGACATAAGTCTGGTCTCGAGAGAGAAAAGGAGTTTATGGATCTTTTACTCAAATGTTTCTGATCTTCCAACAACGATCTTAATACATGCGTGAAATAATTGCACCACCGAGGTCGAGCAGGAACCGAGCTTATAATACTTTTACCTGCAAACTTAACACCCATCATTCAATTATTTTCTAAGATCGTTTACATTTTACATGTGACCCGGAGAGTTCTTTTCTCCCTTGATCTTATCTGCAACAGGCATCCAACCCATTTAAAAAGAAGTTCTTTCCAAAAGCTGCTATCCTGTTAAAACTCTCCGGCGCTCTGCATTGCTGGGCCAGCAATGAATAGCGGTGTTTATTTATCAAAAGCTTGTTACCAAGTAACTCGTGCTTGGTGGGAGGCCCCATGAGGAACATTTTCGAGTGTAGGCTATTAAAACGAGGCTCAGCAGCGCTTGATCAATGTGGCTCATTGATCAGTCGTGTCTGAGCTTGTCCTTCCTGTTGCCACTCCGTTATCTCATCACATCGATCGTTCTCCGGGTGTCCTCGTCTGTTCTTTGACTGGCACCTATCCACTATCTCTTTGAGAAGTTAATCTCCATTTACAGTCATAGTGTAGAGCTGATTTTTTGTGAGGTACAGGGGCAGAATCTTATTTGCGTCTCCCATGTACAGTGAGCCAAACCATTGGAACTATTCCATATTTTCCGGAGCAAAACTAAATCCTAATAATTCCTAATGAATACTTTAGGACAGCTGTACATTGATTCTATTGATCCAAACTTTTTGAGGGGGTTTAAAGATACTCAAACCTTGTTTGAGCCATGTTTAAACAGTTTCTGGCTAATTCTGGGCTAAATACAGCCAGAATTAATTGATCAATGTGGATCAATGCAGCTTAGGTTGTCAAATATTGGGATTTAAACATGAATAATACCAACAATACAATCAATGAACAGTTGTTCTGAATATCTATAATTGCATTTAGCGGCATCTTGTGGATTGTTGCTACAGATGGAACGATGATGTTATTGAAATGAGCCAGTAGTAGCTTAGTGGTTGGGGTACAGGATCAGTACTCAGAAGGACAGCGGTTCAAACCTCACCAATGCTAGGTAGCATGCTGTGGGGTCCTTAACTGTATAGTGTAACTAATGTAAGTCGCTTTGGATAAATGCATCTGCTAAATGGTTTAAATGTAAATCTTAGCACAAGGACAGTGTAGCCTAGTGGGTAGAGCGTTGGGCTAGGAACCCAAAGGTTGGGGGTTCAACACCGCCACTGTTGGGTCCTTGAGCAAGACCCTTAACCCGGTCTGCTCCAGGGGCATCGTATGTTAGCTGACCCTGCGCTCTGACCTTGACTTCCAGACTAGTTGGGATATGCGAAGAGAAACATTTTGTTGTACTGTACATCTGTATATGTGTAATGACAAACTTTGAATAATTTTAATTAATTTATTTATTTATCATATCGCATGGTGTGTTGGGAGGATTGTTAAATCACCCTTACTAACCATTGGCGTGTACGCAGGTGTGCATGTCACGTCATACAGAGATTATAACATGCACGGGAAACGGGACGTTATGGGTTCTTGATGAACGTTATGGGTTCTCGAACAAGGTCGTTTGTTTAGTTTTGTGGACGGTACGTATGAACCAAATATCATCAAATTCTGAGACAGCCGAGTGTGTTAATGCTACATTTTAACTTAGCAGTTAGATCTTCTGGTCTGTCAAATCAGCATAGAGATGATCACGACTGTTTCCTAACTTGTATCTTCTCACAAAATGTATTTGACTCTGTTAGTCTTCGGTTTATTTTGTCACTCTGTATTGATGAATTTCGAGCTAGCAGAGCTGTCATTTTAGAGCAGAAGGACGTGTCTGAGGAAAAATACGTGTCTGGTTTCTCGGTGTGTGGTCGTGCACAATGAAAAGTGAGCTAATTCTCAGACTATTACATCAAATGCAAACCGTTATGGCAGACACTGGATCCGCAGCGCTGGCAGGCAATGCTTACACCCTCCCGCTGATGATTTAATGAAATCCAGTCCTACAGCGACTCTCTGAGCTTTTACTCTAGAGCGGGGAGGGTTAACATCTGGAGAGGCAAGCTGGTCGTAGATCAGAAGAAACGGGTCCTGCCACCGCCTGTGGGAAGAGTTTCTTTTTCTCACTTGGGGGGGAAAAACAGTGAAAGTATTTTTGTTGCTTTGAAAGCTGGGAGACTTGGGCGTAGCACTGACTGGTTTCAGTTCTTGGTCATGAAGAAATGTGATTTTTTTTTGTATTAATATTTAAATTTATCTCCCAATGACACAATAAATTGCAAGAAATCTTTACCCAAGCGAATTATTAAAAGTCCTTAATAATCGAAACCTAAAGAGACAGATATAAATAAATAAAGTAAACTCTATTATGAAAAATAGATTATTATTGTGAATGCTACAGATAGGACATGGTGTTACAAAAACAAACAATAGTTAAATTTAGTGTATTATATTATTATATGTTAAATAATAAATAGCAATTTATAGCAACAAGTCCTTGGTTTGATTCACAAATAGGACAGGTCTTTCGGAGTGTTGTTTTTGTGCTTTCCCCGTGTCTCTCCAGTTCGCTACCACGGTCTAAAAACATGCCGTGAGGTTAACTCAAGACACTTATTCATCCTGTACGTACTTTCCCTCTCGAAAGCATGAAGTCTGTAGTGCAAAACATTGTATCGCCGTTCCCAAGCCTGGATCAAAAGGCTTTTTAAAGCCAGTTTGTCTCAGTAAGTGCATCCCAATTTTTTGGGATCGTGATTCACAGTGATGACTGTTAAAGAGCATCTGTTAAAACGACGCCAAGAAACGTATTATTAAACTGACCCAAAACGTAACGTCAGCCGCAGCGCCATCGTTTTAGTATCAGATTCTTTAAACATCTTATTCGGGAGCTGTTTTATCTGGATTTGTACACGCAGTCCTTCCCTGGTTCAAGTCTAGTGCCAATGATCTACCCATAAACAATGAAGCAAATAAAAGTTTATTTAGGAAATAAAGTTTTAACACTGATCTGTGTGTGTGTGTGTTTATTCTCAGGCCGTGTGTTGTTGACTTGTTAAAATATGCATGGCTTGTATTTCGAAACATTTAATATTCATGACTTTCCATTCAGTTTGTTTATAGTTGTAATCAGCAAACCACTTTACAAGATGCAGACGGATCTCATTTATTATGACTTTTTTTCCTCCTGCATGTTAATGTAGTGAAGATTGAGGCCGGATGGCAAAGCCTACATCATTCGCTTGATTAGGATGTCCAGTAGTTTGATTGGCTGCCGTAAACTGATAAAATAAAAATGTATCAGCTATAAGACGTATTCCGTTCCCTGATTACATCTTGCATATGGCAATATAGACTTTCTTTAATGTTTCGTTCTCGTTTCCAGTCCAAAAACATGCGTGTTGGAATGTTCTGCTTGTATAAGGATAAGGGATTCGTCTGTGCGTTCACCAATCATACCCATTATTTTCTGAATGATTTTTATTCCCAAAATACTTCCATTCATCCCAATCACCCACGACTTGTAATGATTTTTCTTTGGATACGCCAACCCAGTGTCATTCCCAATTTTCTTTTCATTTCTTTGTTGAATGCCATCCGTATACAGAGAACCTGTAAAACCTACAACTTGCGATGCTTTACTGAGCACGTTTATCTTTAGTATGAAACTTTGAGACATCAGCGCTGTTCCAACTCTAAATCATCTGGTTCATTGATATCACCCCGACACCCGTCTACTCCTGACGGATGACAGAACTAGACTAAACACACCCCCTGATTTGTTATCATCAGATGAAAACCAATGATCATTTTGAATAAACAGAATTTTTTTTATTTTAGATCGCACATTTAATAGATTTTATTAAATGCAGTGTATGTGTGTATGTATGTATGTATGTATGTGTATATATATAAATATATATATATGTATAAATATATATATAATCATTTTTGAGGCTTTGCATTGAGATGAACTTCTGAGGAATGATGTGGGCACTCTTTACTCGTACTAGAGAAATGTTTGTAAATGAGCACGCCAACAGAACAATTGTACTTTAGAGTTTTTATTTGAAGGACCACAGTGAGAGAACCCATATGAAGGTCAGTCTCGCCGTCCACAGACTTGTTATGAATAGAACATTCCTGCTTATTCAGGCATTTAATCACTGCAGCTTTACTCTGATAGCAAAACTCATTATAGAAAACCAAACACTCATCAAAATGTCTGAGCTCCGGTCACAGTGCGACATTTAGCACATCAATAAAAGTTTGTTCAAATTCTGATCAAATCCATGTTTAAACATTAAACACGATCAAACGGCATTTAGTAACGCAATAAACATTTAATAACTGAGCACCGAGTGTAGCGGGGAACTGTATGAAGGCGAGCCGTTTTTAAGGAGCTGCAGTTGGATACACTCCGGTACCCACGGTGCGATTTGATTCTCGATCGGGTTAACGACACGATAAACATGACTGATATATTATCTTAATTTAAAAAATAAATGTTTGCTTTTTATTCATCTAAATAATGAGTGTTTTGATTTTTCAGATAGGTACAAACTTTGCAAAAAATTGCTGCACTTTTCCTTTTATCATGTAAAAAACATATTTCAAAACGATCCCAGAATTTTTCTGTTCTGTTCAATAATTATAATAATATTTCCTATTCAAGTCACATTGCTTAGAAATCCTATACCTGGCAACGTTGTGATCTGTTTGAACTCAACATGAGGCCTATCAATATAAATTGTTGTACTATAATGTAATAAAAATTTGTATGCATGATGTAATAACTCATAAGTAATGAAGTGTTTTTA
This sequence comes from Ammoglanis amapaensis, assembly GCA_028566735.1. Lineage (NCBI taxonomy): Eukaryota > Metazoa > Chordata > Actinopteri > Siluriformes > Trichomycteridae > Ammoglanis > Ammoglanis amapaensis. The sequence goes on from JAOUQU010417466.1 coordinate 6,164, forward strand.
ACGTAATGAAATCTTAAAGCTATAAAGTAATGCTTCAAACATAGAAATAAATTTAATTAAATAAAAAAATTCCTTATAATGTAATCAAATAACGAATCTAATAATTTACATAACTTTTGTTACACATATTTTATAACATGTAATTCAACATTGAAGATGCTTTATTTGTTAAATCTATATATGTACATGACATAAGAATTAAAATTGGGTTCCTTTCTTACATGGAGAGATGCAGCTTCGAAATTTCATGCGCCGCCTATAGATAGAAGTATAGTATTACATTTAATTTAATAAAACAGATAAATACAATTTTAATTCAATTTATACGAAATGTACAGTTAGTTATATATTGTTTTTAACTACTGGCTGATTTTCTTTAAAAAGGCCCTTAAGTTTTTTCCTACCTGTACGTACATACTGGTATTTCTAATATTTGTGTCATACATTCATGGCTACATTTACAGTCAATTACAGTCAAAAATTTTACTAATGGCATTAAAATGTTACGGTGTTGGGAAAAGTCCATCACCAAGGAAGGTGACTTTGTAGAACACTGACGTTGAAGGAATTTTAAAAAGTGCAGAAGTATTTTGAACCGTCCGATTCAGCTCCCGTCGGCTCTCTTGCGTCTGACTACGATTCAGTTTTAATGTTTTGTGCGCTTCAGCCTCCTTGCTCGCATTCTCTCGGCTCGTTGTAAGACAGAATCTCACGGGAACCTAAATTTTCCAGGCACCGTCTCGTTTTAAAGTAGCAAAGTGAATGCAAATGAATTAAAGCCACAAATGCCCAAAAATGCATCAGCAGACCAGCTCGGGGAGCATTATGCGCTTGGAAACATTTAGCTCATGTATATGCAATTACAAGATGACCGTGAAATGTGCAGAAGGAGCAAAAATGAAGCCGTGGAATATTTGTGTGGGACGCACCCTTGATGAGCATGAGTACTTAAACATACCAGGAATTTCCAAACCGTATTTCACCACAAGACTTAAAAGAAGTACATTTGTTAATACTTAGTAAATAATTCTTCCTATTGCGTTACGATTAAGGTCACATCGGTGCTCAAGATTATTCTGAATTGATATGTCTTTCCAAAGACTTTAGTTATAGTAGTACCCTGGTGGGTGAAGCTTCGGAGGGTTTGAATCTCATTTCTGACATGTAGTTACTATGTATTTAGCAACATCTGATTTCCATCTTTTTATACACCCAAGAAAGCTTTAAGGGGAAAAGTATTGTCATGTGATAAGGTGAAAACGGCTGTGCGTACACACTCGACCACTTTAAAATGGTACAGCGTTGGGAAACTGCATTACCAAGGATGTTTCCTGTCATCTGTCATGGTTAGTTTCTTTCTGAGAACACATGGCACTTGAATCTTGCCCACTGTGATATTACCCACTGATAACTAATGTCTCGGTATACTCATTGGCATGACTATTGGCACGATAAAGCATTGGCACATGTGTCTTACAGAACCTGTGAGGTTTATGATAATGAAGGGAAATCATTTGCAAAACGTCCTTGGTAATAATGCACATAATCATTAATACTGTTAATCGTGTGTCTGTGTGTGTGCGTGTGTAAGTGTGTGTGTAACGCTTTCAGACTTGCTTCATTTGCTTATAAAACTCTAAAAGGCAAACTGAACTTGTTTACTAAGAATTATTTTATTTATCATTTATATTTTCACACATTTGTAGGGATGTAACGATGCACCATGAATCGATTCACTTGACACACCATTTATTCCTGTTTAATGAATAGATATTCACTTTAAACAGCAGAGGGCGCTGCTGCTGTTCACCAGGTTGACAGATTATGCTTTGTTTAGAATTGTTTGTTCCCTGCCTCAAAAATGAACGGGCGACCATTCGTTAGATAAACAGATCTTCAATAGATCAATACAGTATTTTATTTTTAAGAGAACTAATTTAAATACATAAAAAGAAACATTTTTTTTTCAAAGGGTTTGAGGTTTTTTTTCTGTTCGTAGTTTGTATGTTCTCCATGCCTGCTTGGATTTCCTTTGGTTTTTGCCAACGATCCAAACACATGTAGTCCGAGTAATTAATGATGATAAATTGCAGATGACTGTCGTTGGTATAAATTTGGGTGACGAATAAATCTCGTGTGTCTGACAACCCATGTAATAAACAATGCTAATAAACAAAACAAGGACTGTTTTAAATCAATCAGAAAGAAATCGTTTAGTGAATCCAGTACTGAGGAACGTATCACATGAGAGTTCGAATCTCCTCACATCTCATTTTCTTGCATTTCTTATTTCTGCCTAATCCTGGGTTGAGCCCAGAGCAGGACTGAACACTATACAACAAACTAGTACAGAAAAATAATCCACAAACTAATCTACATTTACATTTTTACTGGCTTTTGCCAGGCTTTATTATTCAGAGTTTGTAGGTTCTCTCCCCAATCTGCTGTGGGTTTCCTTTTGGGGGTTCCAATTTCTTCCCACAGTCCAAACAAATGCAGTCTGGTTAATTAGAGAAACAAACTCATCCATGACTGACTTGAACCAAATTAACATTTGATGATGTATTATGTACGTGTTTGAGAAGGCTTCAAACAAATGCTTATTTTTATAGATGCCTTATTATCCTCCCTACTGAGGGATCTTGAAAAAAAAAATTCAAGACACCCTTTGTATCCTGACCCATGACTTGTCCTTTCATGAATGTGTAATGTTCACATTGTAATTAAATGATCCTGGTCAGAGTCACGATGATATAGGTATGAGACACGGATGATAATCTATGACCGAGATTTAGTGACCTCCCCCCCTACTGGCCAATAGCACCACTCGTGTATATAAAACCCAGATCTCTGCACTTGTGGGCTAGCGGAATAGCCACCCAATTCTTTTTGTTCCAACTTGATAATGTCATACGCAACATTTGTTCTGACACTTTTGTTTTCTTCTTTTTTATGTCGTCTTTTCTGCCAATGGTTCATGGGCTTCCTTCATAAAGGTAAGAACACGCGCACACTCGACTCACTATTAAAACCCTTTTTTAATTTAAGCATCGTGGACATGCATTGAGTTGTTGCATTTGTTTTGTACAGACAGTAGGTGGCAGTGTGATGTTAAAGCAGTGTGACGCTTTCTGTGCACACCTTGCTTAAGGATTTGGCTGCATATCGTATTCTTCTAATAAGACACATCTGGGTACTTGAGTCCTGTTTTGGGGAGGGGGTTTTGGGCCTCGGCATTTTCTTCAGGATTTATTTTTATTGTGTTTCGATCATCACTGGTGGTTGATTAATTTTAATAAATTTTGCATCCTGTGATGTTGCTGGTAAATATGACACTTGCATTTTGGCCACACGACAGCACTTACGCTTCTGTTTATTCATTCCACAAGTCTTTGATCGGGCAACATCTGGCTTGCAGCAGTAAAGGGTTCATTCCATAATGGCATCCGACCAGCTCCATAAGGGGCGGAAGTGTTGTCTTATAGCTGGCAGGTCCTATAGATACAAATACAATGTTAATAAACAAACGTAACGTGTATGGAATTGTAATATAGTAAAAGTTCTCGCATTTGGTCAGTTATACGATTGACCTACGATTGAAGTAGACTATGCTATGTGACCTGCCAACTAAAATAGAGGCTCCACCTACTGGCCTGGAGTAAATGTATTGTAGCAAGTTAGGACTTTGACACAGTAGTAGAAAGGGAACTTCTTAAGGCTTGTGTTAGGTTTCTGTTTATTCTGTTCTTTTAATACTACACAGCCACCATGAGGTCATTTGTTTTCAATCTTTTCTTATGCTACCCTGCTAACTCTGCTATATATTACATTTATAAACGTGTGGTTATAACACACACAGAACTAGAAGCACAATCACAGCTTACAAAAACAACACACTGATGCTCATGATGCTTTGCATTTTACTTCAACGCTACAAAACAGTTATATCATGTATTTACTTGCCTATAACTATTTCAACTGGGTCACTTATGTAGTTTTATGAATAATCTGTGAAGATCCAATCGTCTTTACAGCAGTAATCCGAGCGTTTCACTGTGCGTCATCTTTCTCAAAGTAAACACCACTCTTGATCTCTACTGTCACAGTGTCTCTACTAAGTGTCCCAAGATTTTGTCGTAAAGCCATGGTAGAGTGCAATGGGTTCGGTGAACAAGTACAAGTGCAGTTTAAATCATTTAAACAACTGTTACACTGAGCATGATGACCGGTCATCTCAATTAAATCTTAAGCAATGAAAGTAGGGTCCCAGCAACAATGATTTCTAATCGCTGACGATAATAGTATCGTACGAAATAACTCAAATTCTCAAGTGCTCATCAGAGCAGTGAATCGTTTGAGAAGTGTCTTTGTTTGTTGTCGTTTTCTGTAAGGCGTCTGAATCGCTCTTCTGATTTTCACTATCACAGTGGCTAGAGACGTCCTACATAACATCTTATTTAGTTTACAGAACCGCGTCAGCAGTTCTAGAGGTCTCTCGGCTGAGTACGTTCTAAACAAAGCCTCGTCTTGTTTCAGATTGCATTCTAATTTAAAAAGCATTAACTATTTATATGGTTTATATGAGAACTTCTGTTATATTCGTACAGGACTTGTTTCTTTCTTTCAACTCAACAATTGAATCACTGAAATGTTTCATCTAAAGGAATCTTCTGTATTATTGATTTGATGTCGTTTTTTTATGAAGGATTTATTTAGGTGTTACTTAGTTATTTAGGTGGAGTTCAGTAGGGCGGACCACAATTAATCGATTATTCGTTGGTCGAGCGAAAAAATTACTAGTCGGACAAATTCCATTGGTCGACTAGTCGCAGGGG
>JAOUQU010417476.1:0-10997 GCA_028566735.1 Ammoglanis amapaensis
TGAACAGAAACCCCTGTCGAGGAGAATTCCTAGAGAGGAACCAGACTCAACAGGGCCCATCCTTCTTGGGAAAAATATATAATGTAAAGTTGTAAGTATAAATATCATAAGTTTCTATGTGTAGCTAATATGTGAGTCGGATTCTGTCGGTGAATCGGCACAACACCTGAATTTGTAGGTGAACTGAATGAACTGAACTGAGTGATGGAGACGTGACTAGTTTGTGTATGAAGGCTTCTGTTAAATGCTGGAAATGTAAACGACATGGAATCGTTTTTTAAGGCTGTAGACTTGTTTTTATTGTCGAAAAAGGCAAGTTTGCTTGTAAAGCAAAGCGTCAAAAGTTTTTGTTCAGGAGTGTATTTGAACAGCCAGATTTAGTTTTCCCGCCCTACGATTGCTGCAGCCACTCACACGAAGCTCAGGTGAGACTATAATTGGAAACGCCCAAGTCGTGATGTTCTTTCGTCTGGTGAGAGAACTCAGTGACGTTCAGCGCGGTCCGTTTCACACGCTCTGGTTCTTGGGAAGTTTTATTTTTGTCACTTTAAAGCTTTAAAGTTTAACAATGGCTGTCGGAGGAGGGCTGAGTTGCATTAAATACATTATGTTCGCCTTCAATTTCCTGTTTTGGGTAAGTGTTTGTTCCTCCACTGCGCACCAAACAACAGGACAACAAAAGTGGCGGTTTGGTTTAAATTTAGTTCTTCTGTAGCTAATTAAAGCGTAAATTGAACGTTTTGGTTTGTTTGACTATCGTGTTTGACGCTGACCGAATATGAAATAAGAAATGGAGATTATTTGCTTGGTTATTGGGACGTGTTATTTGGAAACCTGAACTGACTTCCTGAAGGTTCTCTGAGTTATAGTTGCTGTGGTAGTCTGTGCCAATGGCCTTAATCATTCTTCAGCTTCTTATTTATATTAACTACATTAATCTTTAGATTATCCCTACACCACTTCTGATTGTCATTTCCCATTTTATTGCCATAAATGTTTACAGTAAATGAGTAAAAATCACTGGATATTTAAGCACATAAATACTAAACTCCTAGTTATATCATTTCCAACCCATGAAATATTAACTACAATTTGTGTTTATAATTACTAACAAGTATACACCTGTATTTTGACTGTTCACAATGTTTGACCAGAATACATACTAATACTAACTCTTAATTATTTTCTAGCTCTGAAGTTCTGTCTATATACTTAAAATTTGGATAAGAGTTCAGCCTTGGTGCTTTTATTTTGTAAATTGGATGGCACTGTAGTAGAATTAGTAGCACCTTACAGCTAAATGGGTCTCCCGAGTCTACTGGTACTTTTTTGTTGTTGAGCATGTTCTTCTGTCTTCCTGAGTTTCTGTCTACAGTTCAGACTTGAGCCGAATTGGTGACCTTAATATGGCAGACTGTGTTTATTAAAAGTGTGGATCTTAATTCATGTGGATTAATACCTGTAACAATTTGGGATTTCGGTATACTCTTCACCACTGTTTTTACACACAGTAATTATTCTTTTGCATTGAACCCAGCTAGACGGTGAAATACACTTTGGGGCAGCAGTCAGCGCACAATCCCCGAGCAATAAGCAGCTCTAGCCATAGTACCTGGGGAGCAGGTTAGGTTCCTTGCTTAAAGGCAGGTCAGTTGTGACTGGAAAATTGGTCATTTCGAACCGGCAGTCATAAGGTCTATATCTGCCTAATGTACATTCAGGAAATTCTTGCTAAATTCAAATTTGAAAACTTGTTAATTGATATAACTTTGCATGCTAAATCTATTTATATTAAATGTTGAACTCTTAATTGTTTGGTAATTTAGGCTAACCACTTGACATTTGACAGGAATTCTTTCTTCACTTTTTAACTTTGTGTTTGTAGTTTTGAATTAATTTTTTTGGTGTGTGGCTGCCATACTGTCTACTAACCTAGCATTGTGTAATGAATAGTCTTATTATTGATTATGAATATGTGGGGAGTTAGTTGTTTTATAGATTTAATAAAATTACAGTGGAAGCTGTGAAAATACATTGTTCATCTTTAAGTGAGAACTTGTGTTGCATTTTTCCAATATGTTGATTAGACGTCCATTTATTTTGGTTGTACTGTTCTACATTTTTAACTTTTGGTTCATCCTGTGTCCACACGGCAGTGTAGGCAGCCAACTCTGAGATGGCTTGTGATTCTTGTAGAAATATTTTGCTTATCAGTGAAACTCCAGTAGCAAACAATCTTCAAGTTGTACTTCTCTTTGAGCTAAAAAGCAAGCTAAGTGTGGAACAATGGGAATAATTTGATTTCATACCAAACGCCTAAGTCTGTAGAATGTAGAGAATGTGCAACTCAGATTTGCGTTTAAATTTTTACCATGATTCTAAAGTGAGTAAGTATAAGCACCGCTATTAGAACATGTCTTTTGTTTAGTTTGGAGTTATGTTAAATGTGAATTACACACAGATCATTGTTGCTTTGGCTTATTGTTTATCCTATTGGCCCCATTAAATATAAATATATATATATAAATACATCAACAGAAAAGGTAAAATGAATTAAATTACTCTTTACCTAGGAATGTCATAATTTATTTACTGGTGTCTCTTGCTGGTTTTGCCAAGCTGGAATTCTTTTTAATACAAAAAAGGGAAATGTGTTTCATCGTTTTGCATAGTTTCAACTTTACTTCGGAATACAAAGGCATTAAATATTTTTAGATATGAGAACCTGAACATTTTCGTTTTTTAAATAAGAAACCCAGTATCACGTTTTGGGTGTAGTGTATCATATACGTACCACTTTTTATCCTAAATGTACAACAAATGACAAATATAGCTAATTATATATTGTTGGTTAACCACACTGACTTAAGTGAACTGATCTGTGCATACTGAATCATTTATTGTTTTTATAACCTTTTCTAATTGCTTCACTAATACCAACTGATGGGGTAGTATTTTTTTTCTTTTCTTTTTTTTGTCCGGTTTTTAAATAGTGTAATCGTTTCTCTCAACTTCATACAATGCAATGATTTTGTACTTCTGGTTTGACTTCATTCCTGTGGTTTTACTGCTCAAATTGTTTGGCTTACATATCTATAGTCGTGTTCATTCCTCAATGCTTATTATATTCAGTATCTGATACCAACGTCTGTCTTACTACATGAACGAAATGCAAACTGATGTAATTTGCATATATTTCTCTGTTTAGCTGGCAGGTACTGGAGTCTTGGCTGTTGCTCTCTGGTTGCGCTTTGACAAGAAGACTGAGGGATTTTTTCAAGCAACAGACTCTCCCTCCACTTTTCTTACTGGTAAAAGCACACACTTTTAACCCTCCTTAACATTAGATCATTTGCAGAATTTTGAATCATAGCAATAAACAAATGTGCAGCTTGCATGTGTTCCACTCAAGCTCCACTATTTCCGCTCTTCTCTGTTTTAAATTGGTGGTAGTCATGAGAACGGGTCACACCCTAAACTATGAGAGCAGCTCTTTGGATTATTATTAGTGTACAAATTGTTTGCTAAACAGAATGTATTGTTAAGCAGGCTTGGAATTTTGATGTTGGCCATTTTTTTTTCCTTTTCATCCTCGCACGTGTTTATAGTTTGTGTTACACCTTGATTAACGTTTTACTATAACTGCACATAGTCAGTCTGAGCCCTTTGCAAGGAACTAGGCTAAACCCCTGACTTACCATATTCACACAGATTTGACATGACTGACATTTTTTAAAACCACAAATTATTTCTTAAATGAATGTCAGATATTGAGTCGAGTGAGCGAATTTACAGTAGCTTGCTTAATTTGGGTTTAACTTTTTGTATGTTTTAGTATGAGTAAAATTTAAATTTGTCTGAAATGCAATCTGTTTTTTAAAATCTTTTAAAAGACTTTGCATAATCATTGTGCTTTTTAATGGAAAACATTGTAATACATTGCATGTATATACAAAATATTTTCCTGAACTGAAAACTTTTAATTGCGAGACAATAGCTGTTGAAGATAATTATTTAAACTCACTGTACTGTAAACTTTGGATTTTTTTTCCCCAAAATCTGTTTGGTGGGTGGGTGGATGCGTCAAGTAGATCAACAGTGAATCATGTGTAGATGCCTGACCTGCCAACAGTGCAGCTGGTGGTTTGAGACCCGAATCTCATCGGTAGTAGTGAGCTAGCAAAATTGATTGCTTTATGTATTTCTCCCTTTCAGCAAATTGACTAAAGATTGGCCAATGTACCACACTGTGGGAAGGTTGGTGTGTAATGGAAAACATTTTAATGACTGGGTGTCTGGTTCACTGGGTAATGCATGGTCATATGTAAAGCTTCACTATTAGTGGATCTACTGTTTTGTGCTCCTCACAAGCTTGGTACGCCCAAGCTGAGCTAATGTGGTGGCTTAAAAATGTTTGCATAGCAACTGCTTATTTGATATTCCATAACAGACTTCTATAGTACTTGTTAGTTAGACAAGACTGAGCAAATCAGTTTACCTGTTTTGATAATTGTGTTAACAGCAAGTTGTCTTACTGTGTTCTGATTCTGTTTGATGCTGTTGTAAAATAATTTTTTTGTTGAATTTCCAATTTTCATAACTTGCCTTACTTGTGAATTCTTGCTTATCTTTGGTATTTCCTGTATTTATAAAGAACCTGAAAAGTTAGATTTTGATGTGATTTTATTTATACTTCAAATGGTGGTATGGTCTGTTTTTAAATCGTTGCCGGTGAAATGAAGCTTAGTGAAACGACCATGAATGCAGTCCTATTGCATGAGAACTGCGCACGTCTGTGGGTGATCTGTGGTCATGAACAACCTAATTTCTTGCTCTGTGTCTGATCAAGGTGTGGATGAATAAATGGTGAGATGTAATCCAGTATTAGCTGAAATGCTACATCCAGCTGCTATTTCTGTATAAGTAGTACTACACTGAAATATTAATGACCGATTCAACACTTTTTTTAGTTGACCAGTACAAATTGGCCGATTTATTTCAGGCATTTTTATGCTTATTGTACACTTGCTATTAAGGTAAGCAAAAATACCATCGTCCAAACCATAGTCAAGCATGACTTTAAAATCCTAACAAACTGAAACGCATGCAGCAAGTTTCAGTTCACAACTATTGGCATATGTTAATTGTATCTTAAACTGACTTACATGGTGCTGTGATGACGAGTAAGAGTTTGGGACAGTGCAGGCTAGTGGGGCCGATATTTTGGCCAGATCAGAAAGAGGCTCTGATGGGCAGCTCCAGTTTGATCTTTGAGCAGTATTTTTGAACTTCTGTTCTAGGGTTGCTGTGTGTTTGCTGGCTCTGTGCTCCAAATTAAAGTAAAAAGATGATATATGCCAGGAGATTGTGTTGTATATGTATAATGACTAATAAAGACCGATTTTAATTTAACAATAAATGTAATGTCTGACTTTTTTATTGCAATTTAGGTGTTTACATCCTCATTGTGGCTGGAGCTCTGATGATGGTGGTTGGATTTCTTGGGTGCTGTGGAGCCATCAAAGAGTCACCATGCCTGCTTGGGTTGGTAAGTGTTTTATTTATTTTTTTATAGCAAGACTTTATAGCATACAGTAACTGATGGTCTTGGTTTTTTTTAGTTCTTCATTTTTTTGCTGATTATCTTTGCGGCAGAAGTGGCTGCAGGAATCTGGGGTCTGTCCAATAAAGACAAGGTTGGTGGTTTGTGAATTTTGTTTTGGGAAATCAAGATGTACACAATTGAGTATTCTTCTATAAGTACATTTGTTAGGTCGCATACTGATGTTAGACAAGAAGGCCTGATTCTCAGTCTATGCTCTAGTTAATCCCATAGGCGTCTGTATTTAGTTGAGGGCATGCCAGTTCATCCACACCAGACTAACATACATCTCTTTGTGCACCAATGCACAAAGCAAGGTCCATAGTCATGTTGGAAAAGGAAGGGCTTCCAAACTTCCCACAAAGTTGAGAGCATGGAAATCTCAAATATCTTTGTATGCTGAAGCATTCAGAGTTTCTTTCACTTGAACTAAGGAGCCAAGCCCAGGTCCTCAAAAACAACACATCTAGAGTCTTGCTACGGCATGCTTTTACACCACTTCATCCAGCGGTTGCATTGCACCTGATGTATGGCTTGAATGCAGCTGCTCAATCATGGAAACCCATTTCGATAAGCTGTTCCACCACTGCATGCACATTGTACGGCCTTCAGATTGGTTTAAAAACTAAGTTTGGAGGTCTGTAGTGACTCTGTACACAGTTGTGCTTTAGCATTAGCTGATCCCGCTCTGCTACCAAAGGGGAAGGCCATGAAAACTGAGAGTTGATGTTTCCAAATATAATACTTTTCACTGAGAAGATTACACCTGTACAACAAATCCAGTCATGAAATTTTGTTGCAAAATAACAACAAGCAACATGCACAATATTACCAAACGTTATCTTTGATTTTGTGTCCTGCAAAAAAAAATATGGAATTTGATTTTCTCATTCTACATTCTGGAGTTTGTACATTTAATTATACAAAATGTAAGTCTTGTTTTTTATTTTTTAGATTGTGGGCGATGTTAAACAATTCTACATTCAGACATACAATAATTACATAAAGTCACAGCAGTCGGCACTGAAGGAGACTTTGAGGATTATTCAGTATAGCGTAAGTGTTCGTTCATGCTATTTCATGCCTTATTTAATTTAATTCTTGACCAGTAAGCATTTTCTCTTTTCTTCAGCTTCAATGCTGTGGCGTAACTGGAACCATTATTGAAACAGTTACAGATGTTTGTCCAAAGCAGGAGGGTCTTCAGGCTTTTATTACTCAGGTAATATATTTCAACATGTTTGCAAAACAATACCTGATTTGAATTCCTGTAAAGTTGAACATTTTCATGCCTTTGTTTTGCTTGTAGAACTGCCCAACTGCAATTGATAACTTGTTTAACTCCAAGATGCACATTATTGGTGGTGTGGGAATTGGCATTGGTGTCATCATGGTGAGTTTAATTAGGTTTTTTTTTTTTTTATTAAATAACCAATCTTCTCATCTGACCTACAGCGAATGTTAATATACGTTATTGACTGGCAGGTCATTTAATAGTTCAAGATTTGCAGATATAAATTAATGTTTTATTCAGTTTGTACAAAAATGTATAGCACTAACAATTATCGGCCCCTAAGCTAATCTGTTACTCTAAATTTATATTGCTATACAAATACCTGTTTAAAGTAACAATTTAATATCAGAGTTTTTGGCTTTTCACTTGGCTTGGAGAACTGGAGTGTCCTTGAGCAAGGCAACTAACCTCTAACTGCCCCCTGGGTGAAACGGCTAGGGCTGCGGACCATGCCAGGCATGTGTGCTCACTGCTCCCCCTAGTTTTAACTAGTCTGTAAAGGTTTCACTGCACATATTTGAGTTAAATGTGGGAACATTAGAATAGAACGTTTGAATATTATAAATGTTGTATCAAAGCTGTATAGAGATTTTTTTTTTTAAGATACAACCATCAAGTCACTGTGCTGCCCCATGTAATGTCTTATCGCCTCACAGCAGAAAGTCCTAGGTTAATTCCTGGGTAAAGCAATCCAGGGCTTTCTGTCTCAGGTTTGCATGTTTTTCCAGTATAAACCTGTCTTTGCACTATAAGAGGAAACTCCTGCAGTCAGATTCATTGGTGGTGATGATTGTCCATTTTCTCTGTCCTCTGCAACAGACTGGTGTTAAGGTATCTACTGTTTGCAGAGAGCGCAGGGCTACAATAATTAGTTCCATTTCCTAGGTTGATTCGTAATTAAGTTTGTTGCCAACCATTGTGCTATTGTAAAAACCACATTAGTGTGGCTAAATATTAAATTATATTCATATTTTGTATGGAGATTTGATTCAAAAGATTCAGGGTCATTATAGTCTAGCAGTTAAGATACTGGGCAAGTTAACAATGTAGGTAGGTTAATTAACCAATGCCAGGTTGCCCCTGTTGGTTCTTTTGTACAAGACGTTTTACAGTCTAACAACTGACGAGTTGTTGCTTTGTACAAGTCTGCTAAATAATAAAGATTTGAGAAGTTTAGACTAAACCAGTACAGATCCAAATGCTGGGGGTGGGGCAGTGGAGTGTTTTGGTAGTACTGCTCACTAATGTGTTTTACTCAGCATGACTGTTATGCCATGAAATGGCACTATTTTTAAATAGATTTATTTAGGATCAAGAACATGCAGTGAGGTGGGTTTTTTCTCCTTTTTTAAATATGATGTTTCTGCTAGTTTTTCTGCTTTTATTTCTGAGCTCAGTAGGTTAAAGAGTGTGCACACATTCTTGCATGTCCGGTTTTACCTCAGTTTTGGCTTTCAGCCAGGTCTGTTTTTATTTGTATATATAAAAGCTTATCTGCTTTTTTTCTTTTATTCACGGTTTACTCATTTTTGTTGCACATGCCCTTCAGTCTGTCTAGATGTTACTATTACTTTGGAATTTATCTCATTAAAGCTGGTACTAAGGTTTTCATAAGATTTTTGAAGTCTTTACGCAAAAATAGTAGAATTGTGCAGTTGTTATTGTAACCTAGATGCATGTTTATATGGGTGTATTGACTTGTTTGTTCCTTTGAGAGCTCTTGCATGGTCTTTAGTGTGGCGCCATACTAGCTCTGAAGCCAGAAATGTTCATCTAAATTCCTTTGTGTTTAGGCTTTATGTATAGGTAATGTATTCATTGCCACAGCTTCATGATTATGTTAAATAATGCCCTGTGTTTAGTTCTTGGTACTGAGTAGTACTGGCCTTCGTGCACATTCTCTTCTATTAGTCAGGACTAGGACTGTTTAAAGAATTGGTGGAAATCATTACTGATATCACAGAAGTATGTCTTATGAGTAAACTTTTCTTTTCCTTTGACAGATCTTTGGCATGATCTTCAGTATGATGCTGTGCTGCGCTGTCAGAAGAAACAGAACAGTTATCTGAGTGCTCCTGGGTTCCTACTACTTGCCTGACCTTGATTAGGCCGTGTGTAAATGGCAATGTACCATGCCAACCTTCACTTTTAATGATATAATATTTGTCTAATACCCTGTTTGATTTACTGTAGGTTATTTAAAAAATGGTGTATTGGTTCTGTTTTCATGCTCTTCAAACCCATGTTTTACCATTTGTAAATGGTCTGATAGTTTGCATTTAAAATGTTTTAATTTCTTTACTTGTGTATCTTTTTTTTTTTTTTACTTGCTTTTACAAATATTTCATTATGCAAGTGTTTGAAGTGCTAAATAAAAACTGAAGTCCTAAATCAGTATCTTATTAAGCTTGATTTATTAAAAAATAAATAAACTGTAGCGCAATGTTATTTCACTAACATCAAAGTGTAAATAAACAGCTATTTGTGACTCTGAAATCTCGTTTAATGTTTATTTTGTTTAATATTTATTATTTTATTTTGTACTCTCTGCAAGTGACCTGTTTGAAGAAAATAAGTTAAACTAAATTAAAGTGAACCCACGTTTTGAGACATTTGTTTGTAATAACCGACTGCCAATTCTGAAAATACTACACCACCACCAGCCATTTACAATAAACAAGCTGCCATTTGTAATTGTTTAAAAGGGAACATTATATGTGAACTTGAGGACTGAGCTTGCTACGTTGGTTTTATGCTTAAGCATTATTCTATCTGGTTCTTGGTTCTTTACCAGATTTACATTCTTCGATGGTTCTATTTAAACTAGGGTCATGTTCACTATGAAAGCACTTCCGTAAGTCCAGCTGGATAAATGTAGATAATGTATGACTTACTTCACATAATGAAGTATGTATAACTAAGGGACAGTGTACCCTAGTGGGTAAAGCGTTGGGCTGGGAACCCAAAGATTGGGGGTTCAAATCCAGACTTCTTGTTGCTCAAATTCTTGTTGCTCCGCTACACTGTTGGGTCTTTGAGCAAGACCCTTAACCCTGTCTGCTCCAGGGGTGCTGTACATTGGCTGACCCTGCGCTCTGACCCCAACTTCCAGACAAGTTGGGATATACGGAGAGAAACATTTCATTGTACTGTACATCTGTATATGTGTAATGACAAATAAAATTGAATTTCATTTGATTTGAACCTAGCCGGAATTTCAATAAGAAACTTGAAAAAGGAAAATACACGATTAGTTTGGCATGATTGGCAATATTTATTGACTAGCATTGGCATAATCGTATTTTTCTCTTTCATTTTTTTTTCTGTTTTTTCTTTCCTTTTTTCTTGGTGGTCTCTGGCCAGCTAAAGCCTCTAAATTCCAGGAAGTCCATTGCATTATGGGAGATATAATATGCGTTCTCCATGGCTGCTGGGCTCATAATATCCACTTCTGGCTTTACACATGTTGCACTCCTTTTCTTAGATGAGCGCTTTTTTCCATTCTTCTTTGTTTTGGCATTGTGAGACTTGAGCTTTTTGTTTCCTGTAGGCTAAAAAGTTATTATATTAAAATATTGGCTAAGATTTTTAGTCATTATATACATTAACACCTGGTTTTTGCCATATATTTTGCCATAACTGCAGTCTTGGTCACAAAGTTTAAAACAATGGTTGTATATATTGTCTATCATTACAACCATTTGTGTTTCCACTTAACAGCAGTTTTACCACTCATGCCAATTGTAATTATCACCTATATCTGAGGAGGTTTTAAACATATGATTATTTGCCTTATTTAAGCTGAAAAGTGGTCTTAAACATTGCTGTTGTCAGTGTAAAAAATAGTAGTTCCTCATAGATTACTCCACGGAACCTAAGGGATCCTCCAAAAACAAAAATGTTCAATGCTCACATGTGGTGCCTGGATTCCATAGGATAAAATCAGGTTCCTCAAGTATCCTTAAGAATGGGTATTTCTAAGAACCTTTTCATGAAGGTCTGTGAACGAAAGGTTGGGGGTTCTAATCCAGGCTCTGCTACACTCCGCTACACTGCTGGGTCCTTGAGCAAGACCTTTAACCCTGTCTGCTCCAGGGGCGC
>JAOUQU010417486.1:0-10997 GCA_028566735.1 Ammoglanis amapaensis
AATTTGGGATTTGAGAGGTGAATTGATTCCCAGTTTAATCATGTCTTGGGAAGAAGTATATCACTTTCATTTAAGATTAAGATCAACACTGGATTGTGATTATACAGGCGATACTATGGTGTCCACCTTCGTAATATTGAGTTGGTACAACGTTGCTACCAAATCAGCCCTGGAACTGCAAGGTGTATTTTGAAACCTTTCCATTGGAACCAGCATGAACTTCTTCGGCAGACCGGGCTTCAGTACCTTGTCGGTTGATTAATGACCCTTTTTACAGTTTACCACGGTTCTTTTGTTCTGGCACGTATGATAGATTTTGATAACTGCAGGCTGAAGACACGTCACATGTCCCAGTCATCTAGCCATCACAATCGGCCATTTTCTCTACTTTAAACATCAACTCTTACGATTAAATGCTCATTGCTACCTGATATATCACAACATTAACAGTTGTTGTAATGAAGATATAATCAGTGTTATTCACTTCACTGGTCAATGGTCATGATATTATGCCGGCTTGTGTACATGGACACCAATGAGTTAAGATTTTGTTAAACACTTTATCAGACTGTTGGGCCAACATCTGTAGCAAAAATGCAGATTTACCTATTTTGCACGGCAGTTGCTATTAATGTGCCTTAACACATGTGGATTTCAATGTGTGCCATGTAAGCAAGTAGTATTCTGTCTTAAAACAGATTCCTTAGATAAATCAGATTTATATTTGTATCAGATCCTTGTATAGATTTCTACTATGCATCATTTGTATAGTTTTTTTTATTCTTGGACGTTTTTCAAGAAACAATCAAAATGCTTGTTTTTTTAAAGACATTGCAAAGCAGTGCCTTTGTTCCTGTGCTGCCCTTAGGGCTACTGCAGGCCTCCTTCCAAAGGGATGGGAATACATAATGTGCACCAGCTATCAAAATGTTTCTACCTCTGCCCAGGCTTTGGAGCTCACAATCAATCATCCCTGAGTCTTGTGCTGGACAGAAGTTAGGCACCGGTTTGAACTCTTATGAAACTCACATGGGGTGGCTGGCATAAATGAAGCATTTGGGTGGAGACTGTAATGTAAACATATTTGATACCGTCCATCCTTTTATTTGAGTTGGAACGGAGTTGTAGAGCGAAGCTTTTTTCCAAACAAATGGAAAATATTAACAGAACCTTGGATTTGTATCAGGTCTCCAGAACCATGCAGTCAGGTAAACCGGAAGCACAGAATTGGTGTACACATGTGAAATATGTTCGTTTGTGTATGTCTGTCCTGCGATGGTTCTACTGTCTATGTTGTTATACAGGTTGGGAGTAAGACACTATCCAAAAGCAGTGTATCCTGCATGTTGTCATTGGGCTGCTTTCATAATGACCTCAAAGCACTGCTGATGTAGTTAGTGCAACCATAGCAACACTGACTCATCCAAAAGCAGATGCCCGTAGCAGATACTGGAGATCGCATCATGTTGAATAAATCCATTCCTCCTTTTTAACTATAAAAGTTGAAGCTCTGAATCTGTGGTTTATATTTAAAAGTGCAATTCCAAAAATGTGTATAAATCAGTAAATGCAGAAGGTGGTTGATCATCTAAACATCAATTTTAAAACTGTGGCCTGTATTACGGCTTTAGAAATTCCATTTTCGACCATAATTCTGGGATTCAGCACATAAGTGCATGCTGAGGTTGGCCACAGATGTTAAGTGATAAGGCTTGTGGTTGCATTCCAGTTCCATCAAAGTTAATGTTCAATGGGGTTCAAACAAGAACCAGACCTGTCAAGTTCTAGTGTTAGTTGATGTGCATTTTAATGGACTGTGCTTTCCACCCTGCTAAGAACAGGAACTGTCATTTTGCCAGTAACTACAAAGTCCAAGCATGTTGTTTTTTTGCGATTTTGGATTGTACCATCTTGCACCAATCTTGCGTTGACTGACAAGTCTGGTGCCACAAGCAGACCAGAGGTCATGTGTTTCAGCAGCAATGAGACCCCCATTTGTACTTGTCAGACACGGGCGGAAAGTACCAATTAGATCGGAAATCAAAAGCTTAAGGCTTAGCCACTAAACCCGCCAATGTGTTACTTTATAGTGTACTACAACAACAAATGATGCATAATCTACGAGTCCAGGACTCACTCAGTCTCACTGTGGTTATTTAGCTATTTAATCATTTATAAGTGTCATTGGTTAAACTATTCATGCATTCCAAATATTAAAAAGAACCAACAAAAACCATACCGAGTTCTGTTCATGTAATGGCTTAATATCAGTAGCATTGTTTTCTATTTCTAACTACAAATTCCAATTCAAGAACTCTGGTGTAACGGCTGCCACTTGCTTCTATTGTAAAGCTCATCTTGCTCTGCATACAAACTACGACAGCTCATTGCCAGTTTGAACAATATGATCCCAGTTCATTTATTATGCATGGCATTGATGCCCCATTTTCATCTAATCAGACTACGTAGCGTTGGAGAACCCGTACAAGGTTCACGGTTAATATTACTTCCAATGGGATCAGCACTGCTAAAATTCATCTATGCAAATTGCAAGTTTGACTTGAGTGCACATTTCTGTCACCGTCACCAGCGATACAGTTCGTTTCAAATGGAACCTGAAACCCACTCGAGCCTCCAGAGCTGCTCACGGAAAAATAGATGGAATTAAAAATGAATGAGCTGAAACGTCTAAAGAATGGCACAACTGAAATGTGGTCACATTTCAAGTCAAGTGCGTTATTAAAAAAAATAAAAAAATGTATAGGCAAATTCTAAAAACTGTACCAAGTCCAGAGAATTGTATTGGCAGCTATGTGAATATGAATATTATGTGTGTCTTTTATTAATTGGTCTGGTTAATGTACTACATCGAGCTCTATTTAAATCAGACTGCAAATTAATAGAACCAGAATCACCAATTAGGTTAATTAATGCTAATACTAACACTACCATTTACTTAAGTATCTGAAATTGTGGGAACTTTTCCATTTGATGTGAACGGAACCGACGTTGGTATTGATATTGATTGAAACAAGCGTCAAAGCACCAAACAATCGAAATTTGGTATCGATCCGGACCCCAGACAGGCGGCTCACTCATCACATTTACATTTAATACATTTAGCAATAATCAAAGTGACTCACAATATTGTGACAGTATACTGTCTAAGCACTAAAATGGCTGAGGGGGCCTTGCTCAGGAGCCCAATGGTACCGATCGCTTTGTTAATGAATCGGATACAGTGCAGTAGACATTTTTAGATCGATACTTCCACCACTACTAGTTAATTAATAATCTTCACTCAGTGTAGCCAATTGTGACACTATTGTTATGTACTGTTATTGTTTTTTGAATGTATAATTGCATTTGTAATTACAGCAAGTAATAAAGCGAATTCTTAATTAATGAAAGTCTTAAATACGAAGTTTTTATCGAACTTATTTATGGCTACGTCTCACGTGAAATGGTTCGTTAGCATACGCGCGCTTGTTTTCTGAGGGAACAGAGCACGCTAGCTACGCTAGCATACGGGTGTATTGTTATTATTTGTTGTGTATTTTTGTGTTGCTTTTGTTGTGTATTGTCGTGTGAGCAGATTTGACGTAGGCAGCAGGACGATAGACGGCCGGATGAATAATTAAATGTCTTTGTGAGATAATGGAAGAGCGGCTGAATTATTCAACCTGTGGCTGCCGCGTGCGCGTGCGTGTGCCAGTCTGTGCGCGTGTGTTTGCGCGCGCCCGCCGCGCTCTCCCGGCTGGATAATGATTCATACGGAAGCGCGCGTCTGACACACAGGTGAGTTTTATTTCTATTTAATAAAAAGCCTTTTTTTGGGGGGGGCACATCTACAGAGTCACTTTGGTGGGTGTTTAAAGTGTATTGTTTGTATTTTTTACGTCACTACTCACTAAATTTTAAATAATTCATATTTTATTACAGAATTCTAACCTTCAAACGTATTTATTAAATTATATTAAAGTAATATCAATGCCAGTTACTTTTTAAAAAGATATAAAAAGCAATCTGTTATACAAAAAGAAAAACTATCCTATTATATAAAACAAGTAATTTGCTATTAATTAATAAAAGTGATGGGTACTGATGGGTAAGGGGGTGAGGCCAAGGATGGCAATCCGGGTATTTGTGTGTGTGGTGTTTTTTGTGTTTCCTCCGGGTACTTTTCCCAACATCCAAAGACGTGCAGTCGGGTTAACTGGAGATACTTAAATTGTCCTGTGTATGTATGTATGTGTGTGTGTGTGTGTGTGTGTGTGTGTGTGTACCCTGCAACAGACTGGCGACCCGTTCCTGTGTTTAGTGTATTCTCCCAGTGTTTGTCCCACCATGATTTTAAATAGGATCAAGTAAAACTAGAAAATAAATGTAATAAAGCTTAAACGCTGCGGTTATAAGTAGAGGGGTCATAATGTTCTGCCTGATCAATGAATGGGCAAAGCAATCACAGCTGTACACAGCACATTGTACAATTGCTCTCTCTCCTGACAGGAAATCTTCTGGTCCACATACACGCCCGAGTCCGTCCATCATCCTCATGCCCGTGATCGAATTTTCGAAAGGTCAGCGAGGGCCACAGGCCGTCTTTCCTCACCGAAGTCCATCATACGTAATTAAATATTGTTGCCAGGTGAAGCGACCCGTTAATCTCTTTCATCGTCTTTCTGCCAGTGTGTATTTGCACGTCCTTGCACCTGGCGTGCAGTGAAAGCATCGCCCGTCAGTCAGTCCCCAGCCACGGGTGAGACATTTTGCAGCCCTATGGTAGTATAGTGAGTAGACTGCATTAAATACACTGTTCTGAGTGGCCAGGGGAGGCGGGCCAGGGTTTGGGGGGGGTGCAGGAGTTACCGTTTGTCCTAAGGGTAAGGAGATTGATTGATTGATTGACCCCAGTGTCTTAGTTTCATTTTCTGTTGCTATGTGAATGCTCTAAAGTACTTAATTCTTTCTTCAAACATCTATAAGTTGGGTTTATAAGTTGAGCTCGTTTTAGGCAGTTTAGGTACTTTTTTTGTGACCCGTGTCGCCAACCATCATCCCGATGAGAACGGAAAATGGAGAAATCCACCTATCCACCTCAATGAAAGATTCCGAACATCATGGTTTGGAACTCCATCTAACCGACAGCAGTCTTTGGGTGAGGTCTAAGAACCCACCAGGGTTCCGTTGGGTTCCTTCAATACACCCACGGCGCAGTATATATGCTGAATAAAAAGTATGAATGAGGTAGTCTGACACTGATACTTAGTGGAGACAGTAACGGCCGGGTGTCAGACTGCATCCTCTCATCTGCACTCAGGGTTCAACAGGAAAGCAAACCTGTTGGTGTAGCTTTACCGCCCCCACACTGTGTGAATAAAAGAACGGCCCGATTCTCCCACCCCCTTATCTTCAGGACCGACTGTGCCGCCAGTGCTTTGTCCGTGCGTAAGGAGCGAAGGCTATAAATGTACCTCATCGATCAAGTTCGTCTGGATAAATCCCCCCCAAGAAAAGGTTCAACCAAGTGACCACAGAATCTTTTCTTCATGCCAATCCTTCTCAAAGACCGATTTCTGTTTCGGCATCAAATACTCACACAACCGTGTGACAATGCGTTGACAATGAAGTTACCAAAAAGGGCTCCTTCTAAATATTCTTTTTTAATTAATTCCTTAAACCTCCCAAAATTATTGGCATTTTAGCATCTTAGCATCTGTTTTGCCCTTTTCCCTTTTTCTTGTAGGATCTTTGGGGGGCATCTCCAGATTTGGTGGCACCATGCTTGTGGCTCCTCTGTGAATCCAGGTGACCACGCCATCGAGACTTGAGACTCATCAGTGTCAACACAGTGTGTACGATGAGCCATTTGTTCGCCAAGCTGGACCCCCGTCGGATGGAGTGGGAGTCGTCCTGGTACGGCCTCCACTCCCGGGTGCTGCGTACCAAACCCCTGGACTCCATGCAGCACAACTCGGGTGACCTGCACGGCACCAGGTTGGCACAGGTGCTCACCACGGTGGACCTGGTCTCCCTGGGCGTTGGGAGCTGCGTGGGTACGGGGATGTACGTGGTGGCCGGACTGGTTGCCAAGGAAATGGCCGGACCCGGAGTCATCCTGTCGTTTCTCTTCGCGGCCGTGGCATCGATCCTGTCAGGTCAGAGGCTGGCTTGTCACTCGTGGCATTTGTGTAAATGTTAACAGCCAGGTTTTATGCCCTCCTGCCAGACACATTATGCTTCTTTGTCCGACGTGACGTCGATGATGCATCTGCCACATCCTGATTTTTTTTCATCAGCTTTTGTTTTGGAAAGCTTTTGTTGTTTTGTGTGAGCTGCAGGAGAAGGTCTGTGTTCTAAATTAGACGTCCCTAAACATGTACATAATGTGCCATTTATTACATTGTAGTCTTGAAACGTACTTGAATGTATAACCGTCTTGTATATGGCCAAGAATGTTTTTCCTGCCCTTGTCAAGTAAAGGAATGGACTTTCCTGCCCTTGACAAGAACGCACTACTAAATCGAGGCTATTAGATAATAATATAGACAAAGCGCTGTTCTTTAAAATAAATTAAATTAATTAATTTCTCTTTAGACTTTAAATGCTGTCTTTGTGATCGTTTTTTATTCATCTAAATATTAAACATTTGTTTATTCCTGATGTAGGCTGAATTTTATTGTAATGTACATATCTATAGGTATGCATATGTGTATATGTAGGACTCACAATATAAAGGATATTGAATTATTATTATTATTATTATTATGAGGTGTCTGCTATGCCGAATTCGGAGTGCGAGTCCCGAAGACCACCGGCTCGGCGTACACCTACAGCTACGTGACGGTAGGGGAGTTTGTGGCTTTCTTTATCGGGTGGAATCTGATCCTGGAGTACCTGATCGGGACGGCAGCGGGGGCCAGCGCTCTCAGCAGCATGTTTGACTCGCTGGCCAACCACAGCATCAGCCGATACATGATCAACCACCTCGGTACTCTGAACGGTCTCGGTAAGTAAGGTGGCATGTACACTGCGGCGATCAACTGTACACAAGCTCGAGGTTTGGATCCACAGCCGTGCTGAATGGATTTGCTCCGCTCTTCTCAGGTAAAGGAGAGGAATCGTATCCCGACCTGCTGGCTCTGATCATCGCCGTGGTCGTAACGGTAATCGTAGCAATTGGAGTGAAGAACTCCGTGAGCTTCAACAACGTCCTCAACGTGGTCAATCTGGTCGTGTGGGTGTTCATTGTGATCGCTGGACTTTTCTTCCTGTCCGGAGCCAACTGGGCTGACGGGATGTTCCTGCCCTACGGGTGGTCCGGGGTAAGGATGCTTACCCAGCTTTGTCAGCTAGGCAGGTAGAGTACAGGACTTGTAACTAGAAGGTCACCGGTTCAAGCCAGACATCTGCCAAATGTCCATTGCTTCGTGATTTGAGGGTGCAATGTTGTACAACAGTCATTGGAGTCGCTTGCGGTGGAGGTATCAGTTTAAGTCTGGAAATGTAATCACCAGAGTGTTAATAGGAATTTAGATAATAATAAATAAACAAGATATAAATGCTGATTTATTACTTTTTGCAGGTGATGCAAGGAGCTGCCACTTGTTTCTATGCCTTCATTGGGTTTGATATCATTGCCACCACTGGTGAAGAGGCCAAGAGTCCAAACACATCCATTCCCTACGCCATCACCGCTTCACTCGTCACCTGCCTGACGGCATACGTCTCGGTCAGTAACCTGATGCACTTCACCACTGAGGCCTCGTTGGGCAAGTGCGAAAAGCACACAAGTACCTGTCTCACTTTTAAACACTGACAGTTTTGACAAATACTGACCAAAACAGTCCATGTGATGGGAGTATTTCTTTATACGTCGTAGGTAAGCGTGGTCTTGACCCTCATGGTGCCCTATAATCTCATCGACGGAGACGCTCCTCTCATGGAGATGTTCGCCGTGCACGGCTTCTTGGTCGGAAAGTACATCGCTGCCGTGGGAGCCATCGCGGGACTCACGGTCAGTCTGCTTGGCTCGCTCTTCCCCATGCCCCGGGTCATTTATGCCATGGCGGGTGACGGTCTTCTCTTCAGGTGAGTATTCAATACTTTGGTGTTTGGTCAAAGATCTGAATGTGAGTAATCTATCATGCACACCCATAACAAGGTAGCGTCCAAAAACGTTCCCACCTCTGGCCCTGCAGGTTCCTGTCCCATGTCAGCCCATACACAGAGACCCCCATGCTGGCGTGCATCGTATCCGGGTGCCTCGCCGCACTCCTGGCCTTGCTGGTCAGTCTGAGGGATCTGATCGAAATGATGTCCATAGGGACTTTGTTGGCGTACACGCTCGTCTCCGTGTGCGTCTTGCTGCTTCGATACCAACCGGATGGCGACGGCTTCACCTGCAACACCAAGGAAGGAGTCCTGGCTGAGCAGGAGCGTGACGGGAACACTCCCGGGACTGACGGGGAAGAGTTTAGTAAGAACCCAGGTTCGCAAAGGGATGATGAACAGTTGATCAGTAAGTCCGACTCCACCGGGTACCAGTCAGACTCCGGATCTAAAGAGGCAGAGTACGAAGACTCTGAGAATAAACTCACGTCCTTGATGAAGCAGGTCCTTGGTGCCAACTATTACACACTGCGGGCGCGTCTGGGACTCCCAGAACCAGGCTCCCAGCCCACGCCATCCACAGGACGTACGGTTACCCGATGTGTCCTGCTTTTCTTCATGCTGACCTTCCTGCTTTGGATCGTCGTCATCTACGGTCTGGATGGCGCCGCTGCCGGAGCCGCTTGGATCCTCGTCCCATTCGTCATGGTCATCGTGGCTGTCATGGTGGTCCTCCTGGTCATCATCCTACGGCAGCCAGAGAGCCCCAAGAAGCTGCCATACATGGCCCCCTTCGTCCCGTTTGGACCCACGGCAGCCATACTGGTGAACATCTACCTGATGCTCAAGCTGTCCAGCATCACATGGGTTCGATTCGCAGTGTGGTGCTCGATAGGTAAGACGAGTCCATGTATCCCACAATGCCTGATGTGGTATCTATAAGTCTAGGATCAAATACGATGCGCCTGGCATT
Organism: Ammoglanis amapaensis; assembly: GCA_028566735.1. NCBI lineage: Eukaryota > Metazoa > Chordata > Actinopteri > Siluriformes > Trichomycteridae > Ammoglanis > Ammoglanis amapaensis. The sequence goes on from JAOUQU010417486.1 coordinate 9,086, forward strand.
GGGGGTTGTAACGATTCAGCAAGAATCTATACAAATCGATTCATTTGTACGATCCTTTATATATGAATTGATATTCACTTTCAACAGCAGAGGGCACTCCCTGTTGTATTATTATTTTGCTAAACTAGGCTTTATTAAAATACTTAGACTGTCAAGCTCATGACTAAAAGGTCCAGGGTCCATGTGAGCTAGTTTAAGTCTCTGTCTGGAGTTTCCATGGTTTCCTCCCACCGTCCAAAAACATACCATCCATCCACCTATCCACCTTAATCCTATTCAGGGTCACGGTAGTACACACGCTTGGCAAATACACTAAACACATAAACTGTTCACCAGTCAGCTGGAGGGTATACACAGGACAATTTCAGCATCTCTCATTAGCCCATTCACTGCCCATCTTTGGACTGTGGGAAGAATCACCTCTGGAGTACCAAGACGAAACCCAGACAGACTAGTCCTAGTGCGGGCGGCCAGAGGCTACCGAAGGTCAACCGAAGTGCTGTAAAGCTCTGCATGAAATGTCTGTACTGGGTACACGAGGATCCAGCAGTGAAGCTGATACGACGGAGTGCAGGAGTTGCCAGATGTTGCCGTAAATCTTGATATTATTGAACCAGAGGTTATGAGAGGATGGGGGTGTGAAGGAATGGAGGTGGGGGTGGATTTATGGGTATGTAGAGGGAGGACATGCAGGTGCTTGGAATAACGGAGGAGGGGCCGGTCAGGACAGGGCACCATGCCCAATAACGGGAGCTGCCAGAAAATGTGGTGAGGGTTGGAACGGGTGAGGTGGGGGAGGGTCCAGTAGCCCCAGATGCTTCACTTTACCATGTACATGATGCATATCTATATATACCGGTTTAAAATTAATTGCGTAATTAATTAAATAACAAATAACAAAATGCGCTTACTCCTGCCCCCTAGTGTAAGTAAACTTGTTTATAGTTATTATGAAACAACTTCAGAATGAAATAAAATGGTGGAATAATGAATGTGTTATTTTAGTAATACTTATAATAATAACTTCCCCTGCACTATTAGCTTGACGTGTGTCTCCCCCCTCTGCAGGTCTGATGATTTATTTCGGTTACGGGATGTGGAACAGCTCTCTGGAGCTGACGGCCCAGGAGGAGAAGGCTCACGCCAGCTCCTATCAGAGGTACGATGCCGGTGTGGACGACAGCTTTGTGATGGACGACCCTGCCGAGGACGGACAGGAAGGGAACTATCAGGGCTGGGCGGCCGAAGAAAAGGGCTACCAGTACCAGAACCAGTACCAGAACGAACACAGGAAGTCCTCCAGGAACCCAAAAGCCTCCAGCAGGACATATAAAGGCTACCAGGAGTTCTCGAACGAGTATGAAGCTACCGAGTGAGCTCCCTCTCTCTCTCTCTCTCTCTCTCTCTCTCTCTGATGGTTTTGCAGAACGCTCGGGTCGTGTCTCAAATCACAAAACTTGCTCCTGTACGTCTGTCTGCCACGGCTATTGATTCTATAGTAGTAGCCTGATCATCCCTGCAGTGAGCAAGGCTCCAGATACCCGAGACATCCTCATTTCTAATACCGGAATCCCCTGGTGTTGATCCACTGAATGCTTTTATAGTTGTAGTTAATCGGAGCTTCATTAAATCCCTCCTATTTATCTGGACGTGACCTGTCTGTGTAGCTTCCCAAAGTTTTTAGACATCGGATGCCACAGTATATAACAGTAAAGAGTATATTTAACCCTAACCCTATATAGAGTAATATACTGTTATATAGAGTACATTACTGTTATATAGAGTACATTACTGTTATATAGAGTACATTACTGTTATATAGAGTACATTACTGGTATATAGAGTACATTACTGTTATATAGAGTACATTACTGTTATATAGAGTACATTACTGGTATATAGAGTACATTAC
>JAOUQU010417497.1:0-10995 GCA_028566735.1 Ammoglanis amapaensis
TGGTCTTTCGTGTAATGCGCGTTTTATTACTTATATTTAGTTTGTAACTTTATATGGCTCTCATGGAATTATTTTTTAAAGTATGTGGCATTTATGGCTCTTTCAGCCGAAAAGGTTCCCGACCCCTGGTATAGAGGAATCTTGTACTTGGGTATTTAGTGGCGGATCTGTAATTAAATAAAATCCCTCGGGGATTAAAATTATGTTTTTATGCTCTGTTGAGAGTCTTTGCTGCTGGAGTCTGATGTGCTTCACACATTCTGGCAGGCCAGTCTACCACCTGCACTCTTTTTCTGCAGTAGCCATGTCGACTATCACGCGTAGATATTATTATTACTTTATAAAATAAATGACATTCCCACTATGATTTATTCCAGTTTCCCAATCCCCCCCCCCATTTCACCCGTCACTCACGTCTCCCGCTGGCCAAGGAGAAGCCCAGACTAGCACGTGTCCCACCAGAACTCACGTTTATCACCTGCCAGCGACGGATCCTTCAGAGATCTGGTAACACCGTCCATCATCCATCACTCCTACAAGAACCTTAAGCAGCCAGCAAAGGTCACAAGCCAAAACATCACAGAGGAACCTGACTGACCTCCTGGTGTTTACTGACCACCGGCTGTTAAAGAGGCTCCAAGTGTTTGGTACCTGCTTATTTTAAAATGGCAAATAATTAAATTCTAAATATTAAACTATTAAATCGTGAGTCTGAATTGTTTTTTATTTATATTAAACTGAGCTAAACTTTCTAGGGATGTAACGACAAACTTTGAAGTCATTCGGTATCTCAGCTCTGCCATGCAGTCAGTGTTTGGCCCCTGAGCGAGGCCCTTAACACTTTCCACTACAGGCAAATCTATGAATTGTACTGTACTCTACATTAGAGATGTAACGATACTCGATTCATGATGATACGATTTATTCTCATCCACGATATGATTGTTTCACGTAAATATCATGAAATTAATATCAATTAACCTGAATTTACTTTAAAGGGTTATTTTAATGATTATTAAAAATAAGAAACACAAAGTTTTTGTGCTAATCTTTGATTTATCTAAACAATAAATGTGCCGTTATGCGCAAACTATCAAAAATACTAGTTTCATGTTTAGATGACAGAGGGCGCCAGCGCCCTCTGCTGTTCAAAGTGAATATGAACACATATTTAAAAAATCCTGGATTCCAAAAAATCATCTAAATGATCCGTTTTCGATTCTTTCTGTCGACGTATAAATAAGAAATGAAGACTTTCTTTTACAGACGTTTCTCTTTGTAATATTTCGGCTGTCAGGAAAAGAACAAGACGACGATACGACAGGCCGACAGGGAACAAAGTCGACACAAACGTACGACTGATCTGTTACGGTTTGATAATTTCATTTCTCCGTGACCCACGGAAAGCCGCCGCAGGCTGCGTTTCCTGTACCACACCGTAAGAGGAAGAGACGAATGGTTTCCACCGTCAGTCGCACTCCGTCACGTTCACTTATCTCCATCCTGAGAGAAATCTGACTCCAACACATCCACTCTGTTTCCATCATCAGAAATCACAGCGCCTCACTTTATCTTCCCCGACACATCCATGTCGGTAATTTATGCAGAATCTGGGCGTCGGCGAGATACCTGTCGCGCCGCGCATCATAAAATATGAGAATTGCTTGGGGTGAGATTCATCACTGTTTGTTAAAGACTCATATTTTCATTTTTTACAGACGTTTCAGAACTGAAGGATTTAAACTCGTCCTGATTTCAGACGCGTATTTAACATGTTCTTTTTTTTATATATTCTGAATGGAGATCTGAACTGAACCAGGAGGTCTCGCAAACGTTCTGGACCTTCGTCTGAGATGCTGCGGTGCAGAAAAAAAGCTTAAAATTGGATCTTTGTCCACATTATCAATGAGAAACCTCAGTGTAGATGTGAAAGTGTTTATTCAGGAGCGATAATAAAGAATCAAACTGGCTTGACCGTGGACAGTGAGACCAGCGATCCATGAGTGGAACTTCTACTAATATAAAATAAGTTGCACATCAGCTGATGTCCGTGTTCTTATGGGTATAATTGCATTCTTGTAAATTTGTTTTTAAAAGAACTGGAATGAAAGACAATCTAACCATCGTTATACAAACTATAAAGGCCGCAAGTATTTGGACACCTGATCATGAGCTGGTTGGATAATTCCAATTGGGATCCAAACATTGTGACATCACACTGTGTGTGTTACTAAGGATGATTCTATTTTAACAAGGTTTAAATAAGTAAATAAAAAAGGCTCGTATCATGTACCCGGGATCATAATAGGTATCACAGCAACCCTATTTTGTTAACCGTATCATTACCGCTTCCGTTTGTTTGATTTGGTGAATAAAATCTCGGACCTGAAAGAAACTCGCTGCAGATCGTCCACGGTTTTCACGTCGATGAAAAACGAGAGCACGTCATGTTTCTGCAGGACTCTCGATGTTCCGCGGACCGTCACGTCGTCCCCGAGCTTCAGCAGGATCTCCGGTGCATCTCGCAGCCTCGCCTGTAGGAGGCGCACACTCCCGATCCTCTGCATCGGTGTCGCTGGGTCGTAGTTCGTCTGAGGAACCCACGTCCCGGTACACACGTTTAAAGCTTCAGGTTTAGTCTGGTAATAAAGCTCCAGCTGATTTCCCTCAGCAGGACCGAACCATTCCACAGGGGGCGCTAGTTCAGCCAGACAGAGACCGGATTTGCCAGAAATGGCGCAGGACCCTTGGACCTCTTTTGTCTGCCAAAAGGCGTAAACGTGAACTACGATGCATGGAGTCGTACCGTCGGTACGTCCGTCCGTCGTTTCATTACGTGACGCGTGTCCAGGGATGTAGAACAAGACTCGGACCGTCGGCTTCGTCGCGGGGACCCTACTGGTCAGGACGAAGAACTGCACCCTCCAGTCCACCGTGTAAACGGAGGCACACGAGGACGGTAACGATTGCCGGATCAAGTTCATCGGAATCTCCCGTTCGGTGGAAATCGGGCCGTAAGTCACGGCGGCCACCGGAGGGCGCTGCACTCTCAGGATGACGAACGGTTGCGTGTGACTTCGTGTGCTGGAGTTGCGCATGATTTCCTGTCCCGCCTCTTTTAACAGGAAGTAGTCTGCACCGTGGATGCTGTAGCTGACGTGACCATCGGACGCCTCCCGAGTGTCCAGAACTGTGAATTACAACACAGATCAGTTACACGGATGTAACGACTCTCCAGAAATCAACTCAAGAATCGATTCACTTAACGAAGATTCGAATCGATACTCGTTTTAAACAGCAGAGGGCGCTGAAGCTATTCACCAAAAGGTTAGTGACAGCTAGGTGGTTAAGATACTAGACGAGAGACCAGAAGGTTCCCAATTCAGGCCCCACCATCACAAACGCTGCCGATGTTTGGCCCCTGAGCAAGGCCCCTTTAAACATTAAATGCTCCCGGCACTCTGGTTTCCTCCCACAGTCTAAAGACATGCACTGTCTTGTGCGTGTGTGACATCACACATTGACCATGTTTAGTGCCCCAGTTACAGTCGTGATTAAACAATGCAGTGACCTTCCCCAACCTGTTGGTGTTTCCTACTTTAAACCCTTCGTAGTGTCAGTTCTGTATGATGCATTATAACTTATTCAGTCCTTATTCAGGCTCTTCTTCACCAACACACGTCAGATTCCACTCGAACGAAATCCCGCGTTCAAACAAAATAACAAACATAAGCTGGAATTAAGAGGATTAAACACACACACTTCTTTCTATAGAATTCATTTTTAAAAACACGAGCTTGCACCCCCAACCCCAGCCCCCAGGGGGGGTCATAATGTCATTAATCTTATTAATCATTTAATTTATTCATTTATATACATATATATATAATGCAAATACACTTTTTAAAAAATTGACATCCTTAAATGCTCATCTACATTGCGTACAGCAGTTTGGTCGTCCTTTCTGTGTGGAGAATTTGCATGTTCTCCTCCTCTCCACAGGAAGTCCTGATCTTGGGTCTGGATTAGCAAAGGAAATGATTTGAGAGAAATGTTCAGTATGGAGTTTACATGATATAAATTGTGTGTTTTATTTACCTCCCTGAACCCCCCCACCCCCACCCCACGGCTCTGGTCCTCACTACTGTATCTGTGTGGGTTTCCTCCGGATGCTCCGGTTTCCTCCAACAGTACAAAGACGTGCAAGTGAGGTGAACTAGCTAAAATAAGATCTAATATAAAGACATGGATGTTACATGATGGCTCGGTCAGAGAACAGAAGGTCACAGGTTCAGAACCCACGACTACCAAGTTGCCACTGTTGGGCCCCTGAGCGAGGCCCTTCATCCTAAATTGCTTTAAAAAAAGGTTCCTCGCTGTAATTGTAAATACTTCAACATCTCATGAATGTAATAAAATCAGATTCGATGTAGCTCTGGAGTTTTGCATGTTCTCTAACAAAGTACACCTACCTCGCGCGAGCGTGGCACCTGCAAGCACGTGTAAAATCCCATGCAGCAGCGAGCGCGCGCTCATCTTGCTATATCTTGCCTCGGGGTTCGCGCGCGCGCTTCGTCCAGTCCCACCAGCCTTCGCGCACCTGGCACCTCGTGTGCATCGAGTCCCCGCGCGCACTCACCGCCGGCGCTCGCTATGTTTGCGAGTGTGTGAGACGGTCTGGGAGCACGTGACCACACACCCGCGTATCCCATCAAACCCAGTTAGAACATTTAGGGCATCAGTGTGCGTGTGTGCGCGCGAGTGTCATGAAAACTATGATTTATTTCCTCACAATGATTTGTCGCCCTCCAGTGGACATTTATTATTACGACCTTACCACAATGCGAATCCATGTACCCTAATAAAAAAAAGTAAAATAATGCCTGTAATTACAATCTTGTATATTAATTATAAATATTTTGGTGGTCACATTTTTAATGACTTCTAGTATCGATAAATAAATACTTAAATATGCTTTAACATTTGCACCGATGTTTCAAACTGCACTAATCAAATGTGTTTTACACCTTTAACTGTCGCCCTCTGGTGGACATTTAATACCATTTTATTTCTCTTACATACAACAGTGTATTAAAAGAAGCGTAAAACATTGGTGCAAATAAAACACTAAAAAGTTTAAATCTTTTTAAGTTAAACGTACAAAAAACATAAATCGTTAAACTTTTAATCCAAAATGTTACTTTATTTGTGGCCCTCAAGTGGACATTTTTATTATTGCCATGCTACTTTTAAGACCATTCAAATACTTGTACTTCAAAGATAAAACTTATTTTTATACGCAGAGCTCTCGCGCTCATTTTTGTAGACTTTTCTCAATGAGGTACAATATTAAGTGCCCACTAGTGGTCCGGAAGATATTATAGTTCTGTATGCAAAGCCGATTGGGTCAGAAAACGCTTTTTTTTTTACTGCTTCTCAAGCGTGCATAACCTGCAAAAACAGTCCAAAAAAAGTTCTAAAGTAATGTCCATCATGAACATTGGCAGACGTAGGTGTTCATTTTATTAAACAATTACCATTTAAAAATTGTTCAAATAAACAAGACAATCAATTCATGTTTATATTCTTTATTTACACTTCAGATAACATGACAAGTCATTCACAAAAGTAACATCAAAAACTCAGTTAATCTATTAACCTTATCTAGAGTAAACACAGCTTTGTTTTAGCATGTTCTCTTTTTGTCAAACAATTCATGTAACATTCAAATCGAGATGTGCAGGTAAACATTTTACATTTATAATGAACCAACAGAACGATGAACATTAGATCAACATAGAAAAACTGATTAAAACCAATATTTATAAAAAATAAAAAAAACAAGTCAATCAAAAACGATACAAGTTATTGGTTTGTAAGTTTAGTTTAACCTGAGATTAATTCCACACCAGCATGTGATTGTTCAGCATCAATTCCAGACCTTATAAAAGATGCTTTTCTCATGCTGGTTTCAGAACAAAATCATGAAGCGTCAAGATGTGAGAAACATGATCCACTTTTTGTGCTAAAACAGTAAACACATCAGTCACTAGTTCTCCAGAGGACCTCCAAAGGGGTGAATCTCAAACATTTAGTTTATAATTTAATCATGTTATATTTGTTTCTTTATGGTTTCATAGTTTTGTATCTTAGTTGCTGTTTCACACACGTGCTTTACTGACATCACCACGGCTTTTTGTTTTTAATTTCACAGTTTGAACAGTGGCTATCAAAGATAGACGACCTTGTGTTGAACACATTTAAATGTGGAGAGGAGGTTTTGGAGGCAGTAACAACCTTGCTGGAGACAGTTAAGACTGCGTCCCAGCAGGCTGCTGAGGCTGCAACAATAGCAGCGGAGAAGGCCTGTCGGGCTGCTGAGGCAGCCAGGCAGGCTGAAATTAAAAAACAAATGGCCCAGGAGCAGGTGCAGCGGGCTGAGGCGACCCTGCAGAAGGTGCAGCTGCTGCACCAAAACTTGCAGCTGACCCTGCAGGGGGAGCCACAAGGTATGTTTGCTGTTTAAAGTGCCGACTGATCCACATCAGTGCTGCTGGTTTAGATCAGTTCTGATTACTGAATAGATTCCAGCCGCTTTGTGTGAAAAATGTATAAAAGTAGTTTGACAGTTTAACCTTCATTATTTATTATGAAATATTTAAAGCTCACGTTTACTAATGTTTGTTTGCTTGTTTTCTCATGTTTCTTTCACTCCGATTTTGGCTACTAACAAGGAGCCCGTGCACCGTATCAGGAGCCCCCTGTTGGACGATCCTTTTCTATAAAGGTTTTTGTCAGGGGGCTGCATGACTATATGAATGAGGGTAACTAAAATAACTTCAATTATATTAACATTGTAATAAATCAATGCCTGAATGCTAATCGACTTTAATTCACAAGTGTGTGTGTTCTCTTCAGAGGCTGTGATCCGGCATTTCGGCCGTTTCAGGACACTCAAAGTCTTAACTCGAGGTACACTTTGATTGGGATATTGTGTGAGAAGTATCAGGGTTCTGCATGACTGAATCGTGGTTGAACAGATTCTAGCTGGTTGGAATTAATCCAATATGATACCTGCATGTTTTAGTTAAATCTACTTGTGTTTGTTAATATTAAACTGTAATGTGTGATTCTCTCCATTAGTGTATATTAGTTTGGTTGCTTAAAAATGCTACAAATGGTTGTTTAAGCCTTACAAAGATTCTGGAGCTCCCTAATGGAATGTTATTTCTCTCTTCTGCCTGTAGGCTGCGCACACCTGGTGTTTGAGGAGGTGCAGTCTGTGCAGACCCTGCTCCAGGACCACCACATAAATGGCACCAAATACACCACAATGGTGTCAATGGAGGGACACCCGGACAAACAGATGAGGCAGTCAGACAGACTACTGAAAAGGCCAGACAGGCTGAAGTGAATTTAACAGCCCAGGAGCAGATGCACAGGGCCGAGGCGACCAGGCAGAAAATGCAGCTGCTGCACCAAAATATGCAGCTGACCCTGCAGGGGGAGCCACAAGAGGTGAAGCACGAAGGCACATTAGCGGTTTAAAAGATCCGACAGGCATTGATTTATTAAATGTTCAACTTTAAGTCACTTTATCTTTATATATTTATACGAAGCTCATTCTACTTTTGTAAATTACCTTTTTACATTTTCCTACTTTTTTACTTCTTAATTGTAGTTTAAATTATGTTTACAATTATCGTTTTCAATTAAAAGCTATTTTTAGCTTGTTAAACGTAATTTCGAGTGTTTGGATGGAGTGGTTATAAACATTTCACTGCCGGTTGTTACTGTGTATAACTGTATGTGACAAACTTTGTTAAAGCTTCTGAAGAAAAGCACAAAAACTGAATTAGTTCATAATCAAATCAAAGTTTGGGAGAGAAGCATCAAGATTCTAAATCCCAGGGCACCTTTTTTAAAACTAGATGTGTAGGAATCACAAGTTACTGAGGGTCGAGATCTTCTGTTGGATGAGTGCTGCTGAGTGTGGAAGCTTCTGCACGAGTGAACGATGCCGACGTTACACTAGAAAATAAAAGAGCACTAGAACTAGTGAACAAAAATATAATCCCCCAAATTGTTTCCATAGTGTTGCATCCATAAATGAACAAGCATAAGTTGTCGATTTTGTGCAGCTGTAATAAAAATAAAACCAGGGTTCAGTAATGGTGTGTGTGTGTGTGGAGGTGAATTGCTACACATTTTGAACAGCTTTAATAGCTAAGCATCATGGGAATTGTAATGCAGTGGTCTATTATGACCATATTAAGATTGAAATGATGAATTTAAACAATTTTAACAAAAGTGAACAAACGTGAACACATGAAAATGAGACTTTTCACTACATGTTATCAGATAAAATAAGCGGTCAATGATAATATACCTGCTCCTGCTCCCCTGGAAACCAAACTAAATCTAATATTAAAACGTACTTACATTTTAAGGGCACCAGCAAAGGAAGTCAACAGACCCGACGGGTGGATTGGCACAACCAGCAAACACAGCGAGAGGCTTCCAAAATCCATCTCACCTTCCGGATAACCAGAAATAAAAGGACTTAATAAAGATGCATTTTTTCCCCTCCAAAGACCTTAAAAACAACAATTCATTTGTGTCCACAAGTCATGTCTGATATGTGTGTGTATTGTATGTGTGTGTGTATATATATATATATCTAACAATGTATTATATAACCAGGTTAGTACCATTGAAACACACATTTAAAAGGGCATCCAGGTAAATTCTACAATGTAAAACATATTTGAAGACGTCGGCATTTTATTATTAACGTCTGTAGAATGAAATAAGGACATGAAGAGAATTATAAATGATTCTTACTGCAGCACATAATCACACCGGACACAAGACCAGATTCTTCAGGAACTGACCAACACCACAATAGAGCCAAAACCAGCTCACTGTAAAGAGAAACAGCAGAGAGAGAGAGAGAGAGAGAGAGAGAGAGAGAGAGAGAGAGACATTACAAATGTGTGCATTATGAGATACGTTATTGGCGCCCTCTAGTGGCTTCATGATACAGGTTGAACTAAATATTGACAAAACAAAATGGTTTTATGATTGTATATGACGTTGTCATTATTATTATTATAATTACTACATTTTGAAGAACATGTAGAAATAGTTCTTTAATGTTATCTTGATGCTATAAGCAAATATTACACAAGAAATACGATAAAATAACATTCTGTAAAGTATTAAGTTACAAAATTGATAATTTTAACAACTTAATATTACTAACTTGCTACAAAACAAGGTTACAAATTGATAATTTTAACAACTTAATATTACTAACTTGCTACAAAACAAGGTTTTAAGAAACTTTACTGTAGCTTAAGATTTTTACCGAAGGTAAATTGTGCCAACGTTTGATATAATAAAAGTCCCGTGTTATTTTTTATTTTATTTAAAATTGTACATTATTATAAATAAACTTGTCAGGTTTAGAAAAGTGTGTTACGGGAGAATGTTTATGAAATAAACATTTAAAAGAGTCGCTGGTGGGATTAACATGCTGCACGTGCTCGTTACATGAACTGTTTGGTACAGATTTTACATGAGAAAACTACACGGTGCACAATAAATATAATAAACTACAATAAACAATTAATAAACACAATTAACATTACACAAACTGTAACTATAATAAGAATTTAAATCATGTATCAGTGGAACTTACTGGGTGAAACAAGATGTTCAGTTTAACACGACGTTGAAATACATGCAGAAAGCAACACAAACTGCTTCATGTTCCAGGCCGGAACTTTATTACATCAGCGGCAGATAATAATGATAATAATGATCAGAATAACCCCGACAGTCTGGAGACTCTGGAGAATCTTCCATGATGCACCAGAACCAGCAACAATCAAAAGAACGAGCACTGGCGTGCTTTCTTTATATACTCAGTGGTTCAATTCCACCCTCTAGTGGTCTGGAAGTTTTACTGCAGCATTTAACTTACGCGTCTCAATTCGGGACTTGTAGCCTCTGTAGGACGCAATTAAAGGGCGTTGACGTCACAGTATAGCGACAAGGCCGCGTTTCAATTCTATGTAGATATATATATATATATATATATATATATTATTTACCACTAGGTGGCAGTAGTACAATGACGCAAATGTAAAAATATTTTATTAACCACTCGGTGGCAGTAGTACAATTATATAAATGTAAGAATATTTAAATCCACTAGGTGGTTGCCCTTCAAATGTGTGACTTTTCTTTTGTAATCTAGTCAATTTTTATTAATTATTATATAAGTTCTTTATCTTAAAATTAATAATTAAACATAACTGTCACAAATTCGTGAGCATTACTTGTTTCACAGTTAAGGAAATGGAACAGTTGGTATGTTTTACTGTCTGAAATGTCATACAAAAAAATAATACACGAATAATTTACAATATTTTACTCACACATGTAGAGATATTAATAACATAATGCTACGGTAACAGATATGGTTTTACAGAACAAAAGAAGAACATGCAAAGTCCACATAATAAGCAATTAATTCATGTAACATTCAAATTGGGATGTGTTTAGGGAAACATTTTACATTCACACTGTCATTTATATTAAACCAACTTCATTATGAACATTAGATGAATGTAGGAAAAAAACTGTTAAAACAAAGAATATGTATAAAAATCACGTTACACTAAATCAATCAAAACATTTTAGTGACTGATTCCTTTTTTTATTCGTCCAGTGTTTTTTTTATTTGATTTTACAGTGGTCATTGAGGAGTCGAGTCTAATCTGATTGTTGTTTCACCACACCACAGTTTTAGGCCTGAACAAAGCACGTCTAAAATGTTTTATTAAAACTTGCGTTCATATAATTTTACACTTTAATGAACAATTCATAACGACACTGCTACAGTTTTATCAAGGTCACATGATGTTTGTTCTCTTTACTAACATTATAGTGAGAACTAGTATACAGTGCTCATAATATTAACACAAC
>JAOUQU010417507.1:0-10993 GCA_028566735.1 Ammoglanis amapaensis
TATCTATCTATCTATCTATCTGTCTATCTGTCTGTCTGTCTGTCTGTCTGTCTGTCTGTCTGTCTGTCTGTCTGTCTTTCTGCCTGTCTGCCTGCCTGCCTGTCTGTCTACCTATCTACCTACCTATCTACTGTATAAGCTCCATCATATTGTTTATTAGATTTTAGATTTACAGTAAATTTTTCACGACTGTGCTTTTTAACCACGGTGGAATTAAAACCCTCCACATTATTAAACCCAGTCAGTTAGGAGCTTGGCACCTTTCTGACGGGCTCAAGGGGATGTAAACTTATACATGTTTATGACACTTAAAGCCGAACAGCAATACGAAATACTGAGTTCGAACCCTTCGCAATTAAGTTTGGGTCTTTTTTTTGTGTGTGTGAGTACACAGCCAAGGTTCGGTCAGATTTAGACATTTTTAGATGAAAATAATAAACATATATGACAATAAAACCAAGATTAATGATGTGTTAACCTGTAATATTATTCCTTGTCATTGATGGAAATGTCAGGAATGCGTATAATTTGACAAACATTTTTGACGATTTAATAGTATAATTAGCAGGTTCAGCACTTCCTGTCGCATATATAAGCCGACAATATATTTTTATAGATTTTATATATATATATTTTTAGGGGCGCTAAAGTAAAGTCACGTACTCATGTGATAAATCACAAACCCGCCGCTGAAGTTTGAGCCCTGATGAACGGATATAACAGAGTGAATGTGTTGAATGTTAGTCGTTCATCATGTAAGACGCTACACCTCTTTTCTAATGCATCCCATTAGCACCATTAGCTCTAACACATCAGCTGGCGACGAGGCCATTCATTATTACAACACGTAGTTATGATGTATGAACGCATTAATAAGGCGGACGTTTTTCTTTTACCAAAAAAATAAAAAAGGAAAAAAGCCCAGGTGCAGCGTAGAGTCAGATTATTATCACCATGGCTTATTCCCAACGACTGATGCTCGGAGCTCATAAAGGAAGTCATAAAGGAAGTTTTTTTTGGTAACCTGGCCATCCTGCTAGAAAACGTAGACCTTCCTGGGGTGGATGGGATGTTCCACCAAGATGCTGAGACACGCCATGGCTAGAAAATGTCCCACATTGCCTGGAAGATCACGACTTTCTCTATGTACACTCATATAAAGGGACTGAATTCAGGACGGAAGCGATCGATTTGGGACACGACCTTCATCTGGGTTTGATCATGCACACGAGCATCCTGACTGAGCATCCTGGGACAACCAGGAGTCAACCAGACCAGCGCGGCAAAAGTTTATTTATTTTAACAACACCACTGCATCCCATCGTTCCTGCTCCCGTGACCCTGTCAGCTCCCACATCATCGCTCTCAGATTTACAGCTCCACTCGAGCTTCACCAGCGCAACTTTACTCTTGGTCAGAATACACAGAGGATCCAAAACAGCTGACCAAGCTCACACACAGCCAAGTGATGAGTCCAGGATCTTTGAAGTTGCTTCGTTTCTGAAGTGTAAAGACCTTCGAGTCATCGCATCTTACAAATAGAAACAATTTTACCCGAATCACAGGAGCTGTTTCTGTTTTCCATAAAACCCCAAACTGCTGTCAGTCAGCACTGATCACAGTAAAACAAGCTCGTCATCAATTCAGTTAGAGAGGGAGGGAAGGAAGGAAGGAAGGAAGATGAACAGATGGAAGGAGGAAGGGAAAATAATTCAATAAATTATAGATGGAAAGATGGAATTAAGGAAGAAAGAAGGAAGGACAGATGGATGGACAGAAGGAAGGAAGAAGAAATTAGGAAAAAATTAGTATGGATTGAGGGATGGAAGGAAGGAAGGAAGGATGGAAGGAACGACGGAAGGATGGACGAACGGACAGACCGAAGGAAGGGAAAAGGAAGAAAGGAAGGAAGGAAGGTGAACAGATGGAAGGGGGGGGGGAAAGAAAAAAATAATTAAAGAAATTATAGATGTAAAGATGGTATTAAGGAAGAAAGAAGGAAGGACAGACGGATGGACGGAAGGAAGAAGAAATGAATTAGGGAAAAAATAATTAGGATTGAGGGATGGATGGATGGATGGAAGGACGGAAGTAGGGAAGGAAGGAAAGAAGGAAGGAAGGAGGAAAGGAAGGAGGGAAGGACTGAAGGAGGGAGGGACCGAGGAATGAAGGAGGGAAAGAAGGAAGGAGGGAAGGAAGGAAGGACGGAAGCAGGGAGGGATGGAGGAAGAAATGAAGAAGGGAAGGAAGGACGGACGGACGGATGGACGGAAGGAAGGAAGGAAGGAGGGAGGGAGGGAGGAAGGAAGGAAGGAAGGAAGGAAGGAGGGAAGGAAGGAAGGACGGAAGGAGGGAGGGAGGGAGGGAGGAAGGAAGGAAGGAGGGAAGCAGGGAGGGATGGAGGAAGGAATGAAGGAGGGAAGGAGGGACAGACGGACGGATGGACGGAAGGAAGGAAGGAAGGAAGGAGGAATTAATTAAGAAAGAAATAATAAAAGGATAAGAGGAATGGAAGGATGAAATGAAGAAAGGAAGTAAAGAATTGAGGAAGAAAACCAGGAAGGACGGACGGAGAGTAAATCTGTGATGTTTTTATTTCCTCCTTGACGATTCACTGAAGCAGATCAAGGCTGCCGTGGGTTTTTTTTTTTTTTTTTACTCACCGTCTGGTGGTGCTTGTCCTTCACATCGTAGACACTGAGCTTGATGAGACTGTCCTCGTAGATGGGCCAATCCGGTGACAAACTCACCCCTGTCAGGAACAGAGGATCTCTTGTTCCCTGCCGGGAAGAGAAGAAGCGACACAATTTGGTGAAAATGAGGCTGTGAGAGTCTTAAGAACGCCGCGGCTTTTTTGGGGGGGTGAACCAACAGTTCTGCCACGCATGGATTCTCAATTCAATCTGACAGCAGATGTGAGAGGAGGAAGCACAAAAAAACAGTTTCTCTAGTGAATGTTCTCAGCAAAAGAAACTACAGGAATAATAATGATAATATTTATTACATGAATCGAACATGTAGTCACTATCCCATGATGCCGTGCTTCATCGCCTCAAGAAATAAAGTTGAGGAACGATAGAGTTCAGAATTTCAAAATACATGTGACCCCTCGTCCATGAAACTAAAGTCTCCAGATCTAATTATGACATATGTTTTTTTTTACGTGTTTCCAGTTATTCTCGACTCTCTGGTCCCTCTGTGGGGCGCTACTGATTCCCAGAATTTCTCAGGAAATGTTTTTTACGGAGTAGGTTGCCAGATCTTTCTCCAACCTGTATCGCTACAGGGATCTCGTGAATCTATAGGACAATCTTACACATCTCCGATCAACCTAGTGCATGTTTTTGGACTGTTGGAGGTAACCAGAGCACCTGGAGGAAACCCAAGCCAACACGGGAAGAACGTGCAAACTCCACACAGAAAGCCCCCTCCAGACCGACCCGGGAATCGAACCCGGGACTTCTTGCAGTGAGGCGACAGTGTTGAACCACTCAGCCACCGTGCAGCCTTTAGTGACATAAAACCACTTAATTAAAAAATTTACACAATCTACACAACATCATCACATAAAACAACACACATAAACACTTATTTACAATTATAAACACCGCTCATTCTACGCAAGTGTTCATAAAAGTGTCGTCACTCCGCTAGTATTTTTATTTAGGATTTGAAAGTATTTTAAAACATTGAAACTGCATCTAATATTTCCTTCAGCAATTTTAAATACCAGCTCTCTGTTTCGGGTTAGTTTGAAACACACGATAACGGCGCATGAACATACACACACACACACACACACACACACACACACACTTTTGAGAGTTTTGTTCATTAAGCGAGTTTCCTGCGGACGACTCGCACAAAAGAAGTGAAGAAGAACCGTCTCCAGCAGCGAGCAACAGAGGCCCCGCCGAGATAAAGCGAATACGCTAAACCCCGGCCCCCGAACGCCGTCTGTTTATGCTCCGAGACCCCCCGCAAACAGAAACGTTCCCAGAATGCCCTGCTCTCAAAAATAACGTTCACGGGTGCATTTTAGCATTTTTACTGGAACCCGTTCCATGGGAATGGAACTGTTTACTTTTGCGCTTCCGTGCACCATGCCGTCCATCACGGGGTGTGTCTGGAAATGCAAGACCCTGGAGACGGTGGTCATGGGGATAATGATGGCCAATTACGCAGATACACAAACACACACACACACATACATGCACACCCATCTAAAAGTCTGATAATCTTGACTATGGGGCATTTAAATGCAGGAAATCAAAGAGTCTCTGTGTCTGGGAACGCAAACCTTCGGAAACACTTTGCAACCAGAAGCTGATCTGTATTCAGTCAAGCTGAGCTCAATAATAAAATGATTTATCTGTTAAAGTAGGTGTTTATTTACTGTACGGACAGTATTATACGTCAGCGTGATGTACATCCTCTAAACTCATCTAACAAAAGAGTGCCGTAATGAACCAGAGAAAGAAGAAATCATTAGGCTATGAGTTATATCTATCTCTAACACGCCCCTGTGTACAGCCATCAACAATCATTTATCACCTCATTTGTCGATTTATTTATTTATTTCCTCGACTGTCAGGGAATGCACTGGGTCCCGCGCCACCCGGGAATGAGTGATGAAAGAGGACGTGCCCGTCTCAGCACCAAACACCGAGCACCGATCGATTGAGACGGAGGTGAAAGATGGACAGGAATGTTTAAAAACAAGTGCCAGGACTGTTGAGAACAGGGAAAAGCTCTTCATGGTGTTCGATGGCAACGTATGCAAGGTTCGAACCCTCTTCAGAAAGCAGTCAATGATGCGTCTGCATGTTTTGGAAGGTCCCTAGCGAAGGGTAACGCAAGGGTAAGGCATTTCCATCACAGCGACCGACGCCAGACGTACACAGTCTGCAGACAATATCGGGGGTCGATGTTTCAATCTCTGGGATCAATTTAAGACACCAAATTATGTTTGTATTATGACATCATTAACTTCTCATCAGCGGTTTGAGCTACAGCATCTCGTCTGTTGCACATGGTTACAAACGGTCCAGCTTTTATTTTTCACATGCATCTAAGAGCCTGGACCAATCTCCGAACCCTCTACTCCCCATCTACCCTCCATTGACCCTGACACTAATATAACACCGTTTCTTCCTTGGACCATGAAAATAGATACAAAGACGTCTTGCTCAGTTCGTTTCTGCTTCGAACATCAACTTTGAGGCGACTATTTAATTTTACGATCCTTTTTCATCACTATATTTTTAACACTCCTCAGTGCAGTGAAACACACACACACACACACACATTAGGGGGTAAGTAACATATGCCCGGCTCATTTCACATCTCTAGACACGGCACCCGGGAAGCAGTTTAGGGGTTCGGTGCTTCGCTAGTTTTCTATTTTCATACAGCAACCGGTTATAGATAGATTACGGCAAATAAGGTGTACCACAAGGTTCTATTCTAGGGCTCTTTATTGTTCTGGTTTAAGATGAAGCAGTAGGATGTTTACACACAAAATAAATAATGCCGCCGGATACATGAACGGGACTATAAATGATTACATCATAGAATACATAATGTGTCACCTATCAAACCAAAACAAAGATGCTCTAAATCCATCTCTATTCGTTTATTGTCCATTTTCCCAGTTCCTGGGGTCGAACGTTAATGTTTGAAGCAGAGTTTTCCATCCGGATGCCCTTCCTGATGACAACCACCGGTGAGTGGTGGGAACTTGTGAGACTACTGGACAATTTCTCATTTCTGATCGACATAGTGCATGTTTTTGGACTGTGGGAGGAAACCGGAGTACCCGAAGGAAAAAAGATGCTCTAAATGCAGAAACAATAAAACATGGTTCTATTCTGGGCGCAGCCTCAGGTTCATGAACTTAATGCTCACACTTACCATCATAACAACAATACACAAGTCTGTAAACAGGTCCATAACTGATTAAAACATAGATTAAATGTCAAATGTGTTTTTTATAGTTTAGTACTGTGATCATGTAAAACACACATGGATTGACACCCTCCTAGAGCTGTTTATTGTTTATGATTGTATATTGTTTACAGCTTCAAGAGCCAGCAGTGCTTAAAAATAACATTTACAACATCTTTTAAATACGTGCACGTCCATAAATGATTTTCAGAAACATATTATAATGTTTAGTGCCCCTCAGAGCACAACAGTTGTCACATTAGGTGTCCCACAAGGTTCTATTCTGGGGTTGTTATTATTCTTGCTAGAGGTACCAACTCTTTTAAACGGATTTAAAAACCGCACAACGGCTTCTACACCATACCAGCCATGCTTATATTTATCTTGCAATAAACATAAATTGTATTTTATTTGAAGTATGACTTAATGCAAGAATATATAAAGCAGCATAAAAGGACCTGCAGCTCGTGCTCAGTCTGACTTGCTGCTTTCTCAAGTCTCTCCAACCCCGTAGATTTGAGCCAAAACACTCAAGCCTAACAGGATACCCGCAGAGCCGTGCCATCCCACTAGGAGCCGACGCTAATACTAATGTCCCGCCGTACTCACCAGCATGCCTGCAGACGGAGAGGATTCAGAGGAGTTCGGAGCAGCCGCCAGCCAATGATGGACGCTGGACGGTCCGTGTGCATGCATTCCAAATGAAAGTGAACAGCAATGCTGACTGTTCTGCCTCCGTGCCGCTGTTTACTGGGTGGCGGTGAATCTGCCCGACAGTGCCGGAATCGGCCTAATGGACCCTCCTCACCACTAATGGCTGGGGCGCATTAACAAGGACAAAATAAAGCTGAGCTGAGATTCTGCCTGTCTGTGTGAGTTTGTGTGCAGCGGGGGAGGAATGCATAGGGGTGGAGAAACGATTAAGAGAGGTCCCAAAGCTTCTTATTTGCAGCTAAACACACACACACACACACACACACACACACACAGCTGTAAATTAAACAGCAGGAAGCGCTCGCTCATATACACTTAGGGAAGATCTTAACTACTCCGGGGAACTGTAAAAGTCTTTCTATTACTGTATCTTATCGTGTGATAACATACACAAACATTTGGAGCGCTACAGTTAAACTTCACATAATAAACAGCACCAGAAAACAAACAAACAAACAAACAAACACACACACACACACACACACACACACACACACACACACACACACACACACACACACACACACACTCAGGTCAAACCCAGGTTCCAGGTTCCACCACTATGCGGGTTGGGGATTACTACATCTTTATTTATTCGGTTACATTCATGACTTTAATTTACTTTGGGATCCATCCATCCAACAATCCAATCATCCATCCAACCATCCAATCATCTATCCATCCATCCAACCATCCAACAATCCAATCATCCATCCATCCATCCAACCATCCATTCATCCATCATCCATCCAACGATCCAATCATTCAACCATCCATCCAACCATCCATTCATCCATCATCCATCCAACAATCCGATCATCCAACCATCCATCCCTCCATCCAACCATCCAATCATCCATCAATCCATCCCTCCATCCAACAATCCAATCATCTATCCATCCATCCAACAATCCAATCATCCAACCATCCTTCCATCCATCATCCAACAATCCAATTATCCAACCATACATCCATCCATCCAACAATCCAATCATCCAACCTTCCATCCATCATCCATCCAATAATCCAATCATCATGTTTCATTCATGGTTGCAGGTGCAACACAAACACACTCATGGATAATTCAGTATCTCACTTTTTTATGTTTTTGGACTGTGGGGCAAAACCCGCACAGGTTTGTGGGTTCACTCCGGGTACATCAGAAGCTTCGGACTTAATTTCTCTGCACAATGATATACAGTTCAAATCTAATCTAATAATAAATTGTTATAAAATATTAAATATGTAGATGTGTGACGTTTGCGTTATTAGCAACAGAAGTGTAAACAAACACATATAAACATAAACAAACGTCTCCTGAACCACCATCGTTTTATATTTACAGACAACGGGATATTTTTAGAAGAAGGTTTTTCCCCCTAAACTGAGCGGATTAAAGTAAATATTTCAGTGTATAAACAAGCTCACTGATGACCGTATAAGTCCAGCAGCACTGAGCATCCATTCATGCTCCACACACTGAAATACTGTGTTAGTGTTAGTTAGTGTAGGTGTAAGTGTTAGTGAAAGTGTTAGTGTAAGTCTTAGTTAGTGAAGGTGTAAGTGTTAGTTACTGTTAGGTATAAGTGTTAGTGAAAGTGTTAGTTATGGTAGGTGTAAGTGTTACTAAAAGTTTTAGTGTTAGTTAGTGTAAGTGTTAGTTAATGTAGGTGTAAGTGTTAGTGGTAGTTAGTGTAGGTGTAAGTGAAAGTGTTAGTGTAAGTGTTAGTTAGTGTAGGTGTAAGTGTTAGTTAATGTAGGTGTAAATGTTAGTAAAAGTTTTAGTGTTAGTTAGTGTAAGTGTTAGTTAATGTAGGTGTAAGCGTCAGTGTAAGTGTTAGTACGTGTAAGTTTTAGTTAATGTTAGTGTAAGTGTAGATCAAAGTGTTAGTGTAAGTGTTAGTGTAAGTGTTAGGTAATGTAAGCGTTAGTGTAAGTGTTGGTGTAGGTGTTAGGTAGTGTAAGTGTTAGTGTAGGTGTTAGGTAGTGTAAGCGTTAGTGTAAGTGTTGGTGTAGGTGTTAGGTAGTGTAAGCGTTAGTGTAAGTGTTGGTGTAGGTGTTAGGTAGTGTAAGTGTTAGTTAGTGTAAATGTTAGTGCAGGTGTTAGGTAGTGTAAGCGTTAGTGTAAGTGTTAGTGTAGGTCAGAGTGTTAGTGTAAGTGTTAGTGTAGGTAAAAGTGTTAGTGTTAGGTAATGTTAGTGTAAGCATTAGTGTAAGTGTTAGGTAGTGTAAGTGTTAGTGCAGGTGTTAGGTAGTGTAAGCGTTAGTGTTAGTTAGTGTAAGTGTTAGTAAGTGTAAGTTTTAGTTAATGTTAGTGTAAGTGTTAGTGTAGGTAAAAGTGTTAGTGAAAGTGTTGGTGTAGGTGTGAGGTAGTGTAAGTGTTAGTTAGTGTAAGTGTTAGTATTAGAAAGTGTAAGTGTTAGTGTAAGTGTTAGTGTAAGTGTTAGTATTAGAAAGTGTAAGTGTTGGTGTAGGTGTGAGGTAGTGTAAGAGTTAGTGTAAGTGTTAGTTAGTGTGAGTGTTAGTTAGTGTAAGTGTTAGTGTAAATGTTAGTTAGTGTAAGTGTTAGTTAGTGTAAGTGTTAGTGTAAGTGTTAGTTAGTGTAAGTGTTAGTTAGTGTAAGTGTTAGTTAGTGTAAGTGTTAGTATTAGAAAGTGTAAGTGTTAGTGTAGGTGAAAATGTTAGTGTTGACAGACAGATAGACAGACAGATAGATAGATAGAGACAGACTGCAGTAAC
Source organism: Ammoglanis amapaensis (assembly GCA_028566735.1). Classification (NCBI taxonomy): domain Eukaryota; kingdom Metazoa; phylum Chordata; class Actinopteri; order Siluriformes; family Trichomycteridae; genus Ammoglanis; species Ammoglanis amapaensis. The sequence goes on from JAOUQU010417507.1 coordinate 9,400, forward strand.
TGGCTGTAGCATGAACTTCTACCATGCAATGAGACGCTGCAATACTCGACTGTAGCGTGTGCATCCGCTGTGTATGTGTACGTCTCTTAGTCTTTGTCTGCAACTCCATAATATGCGTCTATAGAAAATGTAATAAACACTGCACACTTATTTATGTACTTATTTATGTATTTATTTATTTATTTAGCCTTTTCCATGCCAGTGTGGCTTTTAAGGCTCTGAATAAACACTCTGGTTTACACACCCAGTCTGGCACTTTTCTGTCAGCACAGCAACATTCACTCCACATTCATCTTCTCCCACCGCATTTATGGATCCTCAAATCACCCAATTTTCCAGCTTTTCTTCGGTCCGCCATGACGACGGACTGTATTTCAAGTCTGACTTTTACAGAGGACATCATTTCCTCCCTCTCTCAGCACCAGCGCACCACACTTTATACACATTGCTTTAGCCGTTTTGAATCACCGCCTGGGTCAGCAACAAACGGCACGCTCTTATTTATTTATTTTTTATTTTTTTAATCCTGGACGACGACACGGAGCCCCGGATTCACTGCTCGTTTACAGTCGCCGGACCCGCTGAGGCATGCGTTTGTTGATTTTTGTTTATGCCGTATAAAAAAAATAAGAAACGGTAATAAGCAGTGCAAACAGTACTGATCACTTGTGCTGGAATAAAGCTCATCTAACGAGGGAGGAGCAAATGGAAAAAAAATCTCTGATGTCATAGAAACACAAAATCTCAGCTGTTGCTAAGCAAAGCTACAATCTACACGGCCCGGTGACTTTATTATAATCACCAGCTGATATCCAGAATACCTGCCAGGTGCCACATGAACATAAGACTTTAAAATAACCTTAGGTCCTGGTTGGACCAAGGTCCAAGATAGGTTGTCACGGGTATCTGGAGCCATGCGGACTGCAGTGCATCCCACGATTTAAATAGCCGGCACGACCAATTGGAGATACTGAAATTGTTCTGTGTGTTTATATGTGAGTGTGTGTGAGTGTGTATGTGTATGTGTTTGTTTGTCTCTGTGTCCTGCAACAAACCGGCGACCTGTTCAGGTGTTTACTGTATTCACCCGGTGCGTGTCACCCATCAAACGCGAGCCTAAATAAGACTAAGTGATGGTAACACCGGCTAACTTGGATGGAAATTCATGTAGATGAATATTAGAATTAAATTCATTTACTAGATTTTATTTTCTTTTATTTAGTAACTTGGTTCTAATTGAAGTTTTTCTTTAGGTTTTACATTTTTTATGTTGTTTTTTTTTTCTTAACAGAACGACATTAACACCGTTTGTTTTTTAATTATTAACGCTGGTATCCTGACTCCAGCATTTCCAAAGACGCCGCGACTCTCGGCTCTTTTATAAAAGTCTTTCCGAGAGATTTCGGACAGATTTGAAATCTCGTCTCAGTCAAAAAAGCATCTGTGAGGTCGAAGGTCCCGAAATGGGTAAAACATCCAACGACTAGTTTGATTCAGTCCCGAAAAACAGGTTTAATAGCGGTGAGGTTCCAGCGCCGATGGTCCATCGGAGCTTCTCTACATAGAAACTATTTCAATAAAAATAATAATAATA
>JAOUQU010417518.1:0-17500 GCA_028566735.1 Ammoglanis amapaensis
AAATTTTTAACGCGTTAAAATCTTTGTAATTAATTAATCGAAATTAACGCGTTAAAGTCCCGGCCCTAATATATATACATACACACACATATATAACCTTATAGCGCTGGTTGTTAATAATAAAATTATGATAATTATTATTGATATTTGAATTATTGCCATATTGTTCCTATTATTATTATTCTTTTTTCTTTTTTGTAACTATTTATTCATGATTTCATATTTGGTCACATGTTTAAAGCAAGGCATAAATAATTTGATTAAAATGATGACAAATATAATTTAAAAACCATTTAAAATAACAGAAAAGTTTCACTCCTGTTTTAAACTTCTCGCCAATACAGACGTGTGCGCATACAAGCACACACACGCACACACACACGCACACACACACGCACGCACACGCACGCACACGCACGCACACGCACGCACACGCACGCACACGCACGCACACACACGCACACACACGCACACACACGCACACACACACTAGAGATTTAAACCCCTATACATTCAAGGTTAAATATTTATTTAGGTGACAAGGATGGTTATTCTTGTACTGTGATGTAACATAAAGACAAAAACATTTTGGTTGGGTCTGTAATGCAAAAGCTTCTTTTATATAACTATATCAGGATGAAGGATTTTAAATCCTCTTGACCTTACCTGTCTGCCTCAATATCTTGAAGCTGATTGGCTGCCTTTGCTGCCACTCCATTATTCAATAAAAATGTTTTTGACGGCATCAATATACAATTCCTGTCCAGGCACTCCAACTCCAGCATCCAAACAATAAAGAAAACTTAAAGAAAGAATTCTGTTCTACGGTATTTAAGACAAATTAATCAATTCTATACCTCAACCATGTAAAACACTGAATGCATTAAATATCCGGTCTAAATATCTGCAATGCACATGCGGATCCTGCCCAAATGTCCACATCACTGTCCTTTTTAATATATTTTAAAAGTGATTTTGGAGGCTATAGTGTTGTTAATTGGACATGTCTCGTGTTGTTGGTATTGGTAATCCGACGTCCAATCGAAATTCAAAAGAATAGAATTTAATTTATGGTGCAGGCACACACCATTATCCTCCTGCCAATGCTTTTCCGTCCTTAAAGAGTGACCGAGACAGTCTCATTAGCCGTACGTATGTTCCACATCACAAACTTGTCTGTGGAAAGACTGGAAACTAGCCACGTGGAGAAGGCTGTCAGGTGGGAAATTCAATTACATGTGCCAACTGGTAACTGCGGTTGACTAATGATCACAGACGGCCCCCCTTGGTGCAGTTTGGGATGAGCAGCAGTGCAACAATCCATTTCTAGTAGTAAGCCGAGCTGACATTTTGTATGGGTCATAGAAAGTCACTTCTCTGTGGACGCTCTGGGACTCATCAAGAAATAAACTTGAGTCAACCTCACTAACTGCAGAAAGAAACTTTTCAAAACTAAAGCAGTGAACCTTTTGGCTGTTTCCATTAGGGGTCACCACTACTTTTTAAGCTGACACAACCCTCCATACATATCGAGGCTTGGGACAGACACTACAGTGTATTAATAAATGCAGCCTAATGGCTAGGCTACCTATAAAGTATTGCAGTGTCTCCAATTAACCTGGCTGCAGGTTTTTGGACTGTGCAAGACAACAGAGCACCCGGGGCACCTGCTATATGCTGAACCACCATGCTGTTGTCTATATGTGTAGCCTAATGCAGCTGGATACACTGTGCTATGGTGTGCTGTTATTGGAAAACCACTCAGCACAACAAGGGAAAATAGTAAAGACAAAAGTGTAACAAGAAATGACTGATTGTTTGTTCAGCAACAAACAGTTTTGAAATTGAATTAAAAGATTCATTTGATGGTGTTGGTCTCAGTCCATTTAAAAACCCCTGGAAACGGCTGCCTCGAGACTCTTTAAACATTAAAACGACCTTGTTGTTTTTTATGATGATCACCAGATCACTATATAGCCCAATATCACCGACCCCTACAACAACATCATTCATACATCTTTAATAAATGTGTAATTGGTAAGCATAAACTAAAGAAATAAACTTTTATTAGCAGATGTTAAGCTCGTTCCCCAGGGCAGAGGTAAACAGAGAGCTAAGGGCTGACAAATTTACAGGTTGAGAGGGAAAGAATAGGTGGGAAAAAGATAACGAACAAAACAAATGTGTACGTTTTTGAGGGCTGGCAGATGCTGTGAGCTGAACAGGGGAACAGAACTCGGGCACTATATAGTTTCACTGAATTCTGTTTTTTTTTGTTTGTTTTTAAAGATTCATCTTGCCTGATCCGACAGATCTGCGGTGAGACACTGCAGAAGCCAAGGGCAGTAAGAAGTCTATATTCTTCAGGGAGGAAAAAATACTTATTTGCTGAAAAGAAAAACACTGCAGCAATCCTGTAACTAACAAAGATAAATACCTGAGTTTTCTCCAGCTTAAAGATGTTCACCTGGCATCATCTAGATTGTGGACAGAACGTCCTTTACTAACCTTTCCTGTCCTTTACTGTCTACAGTAAGAGAGTAATTACAAGTATTTACAAGAAAATGCTTGTTCTGACAGACTAACTGCTGTACTTGTATCTATCTATACACAACAAAAAGTGTAAGATGACCAGTAAGGATTTACAGGACTTTGACAAAGACCAAATTGTGAAAGGTAAATAACTGGGTCAAATCATCTCCCAAGCTCCAGCTCTTCCGGGGTGTTCCCAGTCTACCAACTATCAACAGTAAAGGAAAAGAGTGTGACATATTCTGGTAAGAGTGTTTTTAAAGTGGACAAATTATGCAAAATTGCAAACGTTTTGGTTGTCGCAACACTCAAAGTTTAAATATCGCACCATGTAAATCTTTTATCAGGAAAAACAAACAATTTTGACTTCTGTGGTTTTGTGATGTAATAACTACCTTAGAACCTCCCTGGTATGCACCGTTTTTTTTTTACGTTCGTATCCTGTGATTATGTGCACACGTTATGGCTGTATTGAGAATTTCGGATATAAACGACAAGATTGTACTGTAGGAGGGACCTGTACCTAATGTTCATGACAAGTCAGCAGATGATCTGTAAGTAATTTAGAGTTTTGTGTTTGTAGCGGCGTTGAGCTTAGCACAAGATAGCTGTTAATTGCTAGCGCAGTGTTTTTATCCATTCAGAAATGTAGAATGCAGCCGATCGAGCTACTTTGGAGCTTGATAGTTTTTTTTAAAGCAATGCGTTCATTTTCTGTTCAAAACTTTTTCTGAAATGTTCCCGCTTATTAGACACAATTACACAATTTAAAACGGTGCTCAATGTCGCTAAAGCAACTAGCATCATCTCTTTATGTGAGCATAATTTTGTGCACAGAACGTCATGGACATGTTTTGTTGAGCCCACAGACCTAATTAACTATTTTAAAAAGAAGCATAAAATATACTGATAGAGATTACACGGATTTAAAGTTTCACAGAATATCAGCAATTTAGGCCACACTTTCACCAAGATGCCACTGTTGGGCCCCTGAGCAAAGCCGTAACCTTCAATCGCTCAAAATCTTATGTTGTAACTGTCAGTCATTTTGGATAAAGGTGTCTGCTAAATGGTGATAAAGTAAATGTAATATCACTTCTTCCTAGACCCAAAAATGTCGATTACTGCCCCAATTAAGTAATTAGCAATTCACTAATTAATAAAACAGAAATGCAAAAAGATTGTGAAACTAAATATACTTTGCATCATAATATATTTTACTATTTATACTTCACTGTTTGTTTTGTATGTTCCACTATTTAGATTCGAACTGCTTTGTAACCATTGCAGTATGATGTTGATCTGTTTAAGGTTAAACCCTTTGAACCGAAGAAGGTTAGAGAGATCCATGAAACTTACCCGCAGTTCACCCATGCGATGGTTCCCTGACCTTTTACTGCTTGGGCAACATCAGACAGCAGCTTCAGCTGAACGTCTCCAGACGTAGCTGTTATACAACACACAAATGTAATAAATTAGGGTTTTATGGGGTATAAAACATTGCCATGTACAGTATTATACAACCCCAGTTTCAGTTCACATGCTTTAATATGTGATGGATTTTTGTGCTGACAAGCTTCCGACTTTTCTCTTGGTTCACAACATGGTTTAATTCAAACCTCACAGTAAAACTCACAGTAAAACATTCATTCTTAGAAGTCTTCGGCATTTCTTTGAATCTATGACACTGGTCACATAGTCAATAGTTCCACTTCTTGTTGCATAAAACATCCCCACTTCATCACTGACCCATCTTTAAGCTCGACTACAGGGATGACATAGATCAGTGGTCAACCCTAATAATTATAAGTGACTTTGGCAAAAAGCATCTTCAAACTACTGTACATGTAAGATTATTCTTCTGGTCAATTGATTCGTTCTAGTGTCTGACAAAACAGCCAATAATTGACCAAACAGTCCCTTGCTTGGCCACTTTACAGAACTGTGTTCCAGAACTGGAAACGTTTATCTAAATTCCCTTTGTAATTCAAGTTGTGTGATGTGTAATGTAAAGTCTTTGATTGTTAAGCCTTCATCAGATCATCCAGTAAGTATTTTGTATAAACACAGAGGGATTGTGGTCCGGATGACCTTGCTAAAGCCTTTCAAACATAAGTTTGGTCTAGCATAATCTTAACACCACTTTGCTCATGCACAATAAGCTAGAAACTTCCAGACAATACATGTTGTGTCTCTGGGAAGGTTCAAGGTTCTGGAGACTTTATAGACCCTGTGTCTAATGCTATGTCATTATGTACTCTGAGCTTTTGTGGCGGTTTTCTGTACACTGTAGACTCTTTAAGAGCTTTTATGAACTTTTCCTATTTTTGAAAATTGCAGCATATGAAGAAGTCCATGTTTTGTAAGTTAACTGGTGTGTGATCGAAGGTGTGGAACGCACTCTTAACCAATTTAGCTATAAAATACATCTCGCAGATCATGCATGTCTGTCTTTCCTGGGGTGGGTGACATGCCCCCCCAAAACAAAATTGTGCACTGTCATGAGAGTTCCTGAAACCCAACAAAGACACTCCCAACTCACCTAGCCAAAACATTTTAGGTCACATGATGTAGCAGCAGAGTTTAAAATCAGTCACATGGTATGTAACAAAAATTACACTTTAGACTCAGTCAGGAGATGCAGGATTTGATGGTACTATCGCTATGTGTGGCATGGATCCAAGAAATCATATTTGCTCCTGCATTTGCTCCTGCGTTCTGGGTGAGAACGCAGACATAGCGCTTTGTAGTGTCAATCAAAATGACACTAGCCAATGGCATGGATATGAATCCTGACTCATATCAGTTGCAATAATGATGCATGAGCCATATGTACCGAGTTGCCCTTACATTTCTTAACAAGCTGAGTGACAGGTGTCAGACTGAAGTCCAAGAAGAAAAAAAGAAGAAGAAATCATCCATTATTAGTAATTGTAAAAGTATTGTAACAGGCCGTTACCTTTAAGGTAGGTCAATCAAATGCTTGATGAGCCAAATACCGAAAATGATGATTTTGTCATTGACAAGCCCAAAGTTATATAAGAAATAAAAGATTTGTCAAAACAACATCTTCTTTAGATTCGAAAATAACGCCATTCATAACATAACATGCTTTATTCGCATCATTTAGATACCCAGAATTTGTTTGTAAAGTCATTTGAAAGCTGGGGCCAGAGCGGAGGGCCAGTGCAAGGTGACTCAGAGTGGACTAGGATTAAGTCCACAATCCTGGTGGCTTTATAGCATCAGAGCAATGAGCTCAATGAACTTTACTACTGATAACAGATCTGGAATTCCACTGTTATCATTTTATAGCAAAAAGAACTGACGTTATACCAACGTGCTGGATATGCCCAAGCTAAGACAGGTTAGTCGAGGCTTTACCTCGTTTACCTCGAGTTGAATCTGCTGCTGACTGGTGAGAAGAATAACTGTGAAAAAACTGTTGCAGCTGCAACGAGATGAACTCCACATCTGGCCTCTGCTACCTCACAAATCCAATTATGTTTGTATAGTGCAATCGACTGCTGTGCCACCTGAGTGCTCACTGATGTTTAAGTGTGCAGACTGAATGCTGCAGACCATCTTTAGTGCACCCAAGAAAAAAAAGAAATCAAACTGCATTCTTAATCATTTACATTAAGTCTTATTTAAGGATGTCAGTACTGATATCACCTGAACAGAAGTGAATGCCTTAATGCATTATGTTTACATCTACAATGAATGAATTAAATTGGTTCTGAATGGTTGTTCTTCAATCAAAATGTTCAACCAAAAAGGGTCGCGACAACAAATAGCAATCTGCACCATCAACTGCTCACGGCTTGATAACGACACTACAGTGACAATTCAGCATCTTCAATTAACAGTGAAGAGCAGTGACGGCTTAGTGCTTAAGGTACTAGGATAGAGACCAGAAAGTCACTGGTTCCAAGCTCACTTCCACCTAGGCTACTGTTGGGCCCCTGAACCCTCAATGGCTGAAAAGTTGTGTTGTAATTGTATGCTGCTTTGAATTAAGGTGTCTGCTAAATACTGTAAATGTAACCTGATTGCATGTTTTCTGAACTGTTTGAATAAACCAAAGTATACTGAGGAAACCCACACGGCCAAGAACATGCAAATTGAGGGGAAAAGAGTCCTGGACTTCTTCTTCGCCATTTACAATGACTGACTGCTGCCACAGGTCCATGTGATCATGCAGCACATGATGCCTCTGAGACTCCTGAGGTATCAAACCCTAAACTAACCAGAACTCAGAAGACAGATCAATGTGCTTTGGAGACGGCTTAACTGCCCTCATCCATACTACTCATGTGCTTACAGTAACTAGAACAGTGGCTGGCATTGCTCCATTAAATAGGAAGACATTAATACTCTTTCTCACACCCAGACAGCGAAGAAAATAAGCTTTTAGCCATCAAACTTGAGTGGTTAGTGGTATTAGGGTTCAACCTAGTAATCCTCCCAATCACAGCAGAGCACACTTCTCTCAGTCAGTGTGTCTCATTAACATCTTTATATGAACACCAATTAGGAATTAGGAATAAGGTGTGCAGATGTGTTTCCTAGCAGTAGGGCTATTGATCACAACGCACATACACACTGCTCCCTTCTGGTAAATGGCTCAGCTACACAGCCATGTCAAAGTTGAAAGAAAGCATCCGACAAGAGGAAATGAAACTACATGGAAAAAAATGTGCACTGCCACAGCCAGCCCGGGCTTCGGAGGATAAGCTGCCGAGCCGGCAATCAATCAAACGCTCAGTTCGATATTCCAGACTCTTATCCAGTGACCTCATACAGACGAAATGGGTCATGAATTATGAAACCAAATCATGTAAAGCCTTGGGAGATACATTCTCTGCCAAGGAGGAGAGAATGAACTAAGAAACCACAGTTGCCACACATGGTGGTGTACAGGCCTCCAAGATAAATGTAGTAAAATTATGAGGTGCTAATGGTTATACTGAAGTGTGCTGTGGTTTGGAGGACTTCATAACTCAACTAATATTTCTTGGCCAAGATTAAACCCTGGTAGATTACACAATCGGCTTGAATTCTTACTATTCTAGTACTTTCTGAAAAATATGTTTCATATACATTCTACAGTATGTATATACTCAACAAACTCAACTCTTGGCTATGTGATATTTCCTCTTGCTGAATGCTCATCATTATGAGTACCTAATAGTCAGCACCAAATCTGTGGTCTCCTTTCTCACAAACACATCCCTCATTGTTGCTGATACTTCTGTCAATTCATCTTCCACAGCACGTAATCTTAAAGTTCTATTTGACGCAATCTTGTCATTTGAAGCTTATATTCATTCTCTTGCCAAGTCGGCCTTCATCCAGCTTCACATCTAACGTCTCTGTCCATTACAGTCATTTGAATCTACTGAGATCATGGTCCATGCCATTATCACTTCTAAACTGGACTACCATAAATCCTCAAAATCCCTTTAGACTGTTCAGATGCTGCTGATCATGTTCTGGCACAGTCTCATAAAAATGAACTCATATCCCATGATTAGAACATCTAGTGTGTCTAGTGCTTTCTACTTGAATAACACCGTTAATCCATGTCATTCAATCACCATGGCCAACAATGCTCCAACTCAGTGGGGTCACATAATTAGGGAACGGTTGCTGGAGACTAGGGTACCCCGGATGGCATGACCTGAACGTTCTCCAGACCTGAATCCTATAGAAATCATACAGGATCAGCGAAGTCCCCATGTACACCAGAACCTCAATGACCTGACCGGCCTTCAAGAAGAATAGGATGCCATGTCTTATCATGAATCAAACCAGAGACGTTTTGGATGGATGGATGGATAGGAATCATACCACAAGTGAATCGAATCATATTGCATTGTCTAATGTTTTATTAATACATAAAATACAACTGAGCAGTAACATCACAAAATATCTCAGTACCAATATCTCATACCGTCTGCGATAAAAAAGTAAATGTCACACTGCATTTACTTGTTTGCATTTCTATATTACCTAAACTTCTTTCGGAAGTTGTTTCACATGCTTGACACTTACCCGACTTAGTGTACAGAACAAGAACATTGGTTCTGGTCCTCAGCAGCTTCTTGAAATCCTTATGGTCACTGACCTTCTCTATGAGCGGCGAAATTTTCACTGCCTGCAGTGTGGATGCGACCATAACCTGAAAAGACAGATAGAAAAAAAGGGATAGAGATCATTGCCTTTTCTCACAGTCAAGAACAAATCTTGCAGGCACTTCAGGGCAGCATATCCAGTATGTGTCAGTATAATTGTAGTGTCTGGTTTAAATCACACCAGTATGTCACTCAGTGTGGCAATGCAAACCTTGAAAAAAAAATGACAATCCAATCACAAAGAAAATAGACCACAATTCCCCAAACAGCTTATAGAGTCTGAGCAATATGACTTATTATTCAATACATTACAAATACTGAATACAAGTCATCAACTTCAAACAAATGTAAATCCTAAGGGCTGATTTGCAGCTCACTCTTCTATCTGTGACATTGTGCAGCATCGACATTGCCGGAACATCAGAACATCATTTCAGAGTTTTTTCTTTTTATTTATTGGGATTTTAATTTCATGTTCTGCACTGTTAGTTACAAACACGACAGGAAATGATTACTCATTGCTGCTGGCTCTATACAATCAATAAGAACATCTACTGAAGTGCATTCTATATTTAAAGCTTGATATCTACAATGTTGTGAAAAGGTATCATTACATATGCACCATTAACGCATAACATTAGGACCACTTTTCTAATTATGTAAAGGAACAGTGATAAAACGGTGATATGGACATCGGTAGGCGGCACGATGGCGGAGTGGTTAGCACTGTTGCCTCACAGCACGAAGTCCCGGGTTCGATCCCGGGGTCAGGCTGGGGACTTTCTGTGCAGGGTTTCCTCCGGGAACTCCGGTTTCCTCCCACAGTTCAAAAACATGCACTAGGTTGATCCGAAATGTGAAATTGTCCAGTAGTCTCACAAGCTCCCACCACTTACTGGTGGTTGTCGTCAAGAAGGGCATCCGGACGGAAAACTCTGCTCCAAACATTAACGTCCTGGGGTACGATAAACGAATAGAGAGAGAGAGAGAGAGATGGACATGGGTAGTCAAGGCTTTCGAATGTGGCTATGTGAGCGACTGTAGCACAAATCGCTGATGGAAAGGTTTTAGAATATAGACTGTATCAAAATGTCAAGACCGTGATGATATGCCCGATCTATATTATACTAAGTTAGGAATTTTTGAAATAATTTTGGTATTCTTTGGTTTTTTAACTATAATAACAATGTAAAAGTATAATATAACTTCAAATCAAAGTGCTTTAAATGAAGGACTTAAGACCAGACATTCCACTTTATCATTTCATTCCACTATCATTTATGGCTAATCATCCAGCACCAAAAGAATCAAAGCAAAACTTTCGTACTAGCACCTTTATGTTTGACTTTTAATACAACATTGTTATTGTGGAATGCTCTGTTAGCTTTAGACCAGATGTAACCTAGACCATGTTATCCAGATGTTTTACTTCCAGTTTATTACCCAAGAGCCTTATGAAAAAGCTTGAGGAATCGATAATCATCTGTGTGTAATGGATTTCACATTTTAGGTATTTCGTGGGTACTATTTGATCCTGTCTCTATACTAGATACTGACCTTCTGTAAAGTAAGCAACGCCTGAACTGTGTCTTTTTTCCTTCTCCTGCAGACTACACTGCTAGAGAATGCTGGTCCATGGGTCACAGAGCTGAGAGAAGAATTTTGAATTATGATGCTGGTGCGCTATACAGTTTACAGTTCAAGCACCAATACTCAAAAGTTGCCACTGTTGGGATGCCAGGTAAAGCTATGCTTAACTTCAATATCAAGATGCTCTAGTAAACATGGCTGGTCTGGTCTCCATTATGAAGTAATCTGAACTATCAAACAGAAGGTTTTCAGTTCAAGCACCATCCACTGCTACTGCTCATTAAAATGTATCATATTTTAAGTACACAATAACAAGTTGGAATTGCCAACGAAACATTATTATTTCAAACCAGTCTGTAGTGTTTAGCAAGTTGTTCTTTTACATTGACCTGGAATGATTATGCAATGATATGCATTATTATTCATTGTAAAATAATTTCCTTCTGGGTAAAAAAAAAATGACAAAAGAAACAAAAGAATGAAAAAACAAAAAAATACAAAAAAATATAAACAACAAAATAACAAAAGGAAAGAACGACAAAAGGAAACGAAATGAGAAAAGAAATATTATTTCTTTGATCGTTTAATGGGATTTTAACATCATGTTATTTTTATATTTGATTACATTCAGAAAACATTAATGACATTTTATACTTCAGCATCAAATCGACAGCATCACAATGATGAGCCCCTGCGTCAATGTGAACCTACCAAAGTACGTTAAAGATATGAGACAAGACAATACACTGTCTGTGTTCTGTGGTGCCTTGATGTTTATGGTGTTTTATGATACAACATTTAAAATCATTCTTTGTTCAATACTGATTTCGACAAAATAAACAAAAACCTCTCTCGCTTGTCGCTAAAACTAAAGAATAAACACAAACGTGACAGAACCCTCAGAACTCAACCATCTGTAGAGTTGTAGCAGTTCATATTTCACTCATTGCAGAACCATAACAGGAAATGACGGCATCGAGGTGTTGTATTTACAATTAACCATGTGGCATGTTTTGGGATTGTGGGAAGAACCTGGTGCACTTGGAGTAACCCCAACAGAAATAAGGAGACCGGGACCGCCCCACTTGGGAATCGAATTCAGGCACCGTCTTGCTGTGAGACGACAGTGCTTACTACTTTGTAACCGTGTTTAACCAAATGAAAAAGCAAAAGAATCAAAAAGAATCAATACAGAAACATTAAAAGACAAGTGGCCACTACTGGTACACTGACCGTCTTAATCCTTCACTTAAATTGTATTTACGCACAGGTGTAGATTACTGTGGATAAAAGAATCTGCTAAATGCGGCTGATATAAAATGTAACAGAACATCATTTGCAATTACACAATAAGTTGCATCGTCTGTGATTTTTAATAGCTCTGCAAAGTCTAACTTGTTGCTAGTTGCAGTTCTTTTGTTTCGGCCGAATTTGAAAGCAACATCAATTAAATACTGCTGCGCTCACCATAGAATCAATAAACATAGTATGTTAGTAATTAAGCAGAACAAAAAAAACCCTATGCCTTAATTAAGTAGTTGATAATAAAACTGAAAGTCTACACCTTTGTGTGAAATCACACCATGTTCCACTAACGGCAAGTCTAGCAACAGGAGTTTAATTACATCTAAATACATGGCGGCCGAAGCGATCCAGGATCGCTCTGAGGAGTCCATGATATCATCAGTATGTCACCTGTTTGAAAATGAGGAGCAGAACTGCTGGTCCAGACCTCGGTTCAGATAGCACATATTCCTGCTTGGTGATAGACTTAATCAAGTTTCATCCTCTCACTCATCAAACAACATGCACACATTCATAACGCTCTATACTGAGAAAAGCTTGAGGGAAGAAATTCACCTGCGACTAAATCCGTACATCTAGCATTTCTCTGATCAGCCGGTTCAAAATTAAAAAAAGAATTCGCTAATTGTAGCACGAGGTGACTACTGTATAAGACCACCCATAGGGGAGTGTTTTACATAAACTATCAGAATTGCAAATTGGGAAAAGGAGAACGATGAATAATATTTCACAGACTCCAGCCAGCGAGGTTTATTCAGTACAAACATGAGCTGGAATGTGAGGCTGATTGAATGATGGGGTGACATCTCGATAGCGGTCGGGTTTGAGTCATGGATGACGATCCTGGAGATGACAGCTAGGGGTAATTAGAGCACGAAATAGCTCTGAGTAAACGAGTCACGTCGACTCTGTTCAGCAATGAAATGTCAGGCAAAACTGGTGCCATGGGGCAGATGAAAATCGGCAGAAAATAAGAAACCCGGATTATACAAACTGTATACGAAATGTTTCGAGAATCTATTTTGCATTGCATTGCATTTTTTCTACCTGCATCTTCTCCTACTGTGTTCTAAAAAGTGGGCACCCGACTACTACAGTCCCTGTGCAGAGTCAACTGATCCCTTTTAATTCCAACCACCGCAAATTTGTGTAAGAGGGCCATGTCTGATTGCTTGTCCTTGCACACTCTCATCACTCTTTTAACCTGGTGAATTCCCAATAAGCAGTTTGGAGGCCAATTTTGTGTGTGCTGCAAATATAAGCTAATGATCACTATTGATTCGCTTATGACCATGTACAGTGGAGCCTTGACTTATGAATGGTTTAACATTGGTACATTTTGTGTTGCATTGTTTTTTACTTCAATACACACACAAATTTGGTTACGAGCCAGCGCATACCAAACATGTGACCTCATGGAGTGCGCAAACCTAGTGCACTTTCTACACAGGCAGCATTATAAGGAAAAGAAGAAACTTTTATTGATGTTTAATATACATTATGTGTAAGAGTGTATTTATTTGCACATCTAGGCTTGTCACTGACAACTATAATATATGTTAGCAGATTGTGCCACATCCTCCCATCGTTTTGAAATTCAAATTAGTGGTTGGACAATTTTGCCCTAAAATAGTGAAATCATCAACCTATTAATGGTCCATTTAAGGACTTCATATACAGCACATACAATGTTTGTCATCAACTGTTGATGATGTTCGTAGTCTATCTAATCAACAGTTGTAACTTAGTATATTAGGGATAATGTTCCTTTTCAGGACATTCCAAGCAATTGGACTGACAATGACTAACATTTGTGCAAAGGCTGTTATGAATGAATGAACAAACCGCACCTGGAACTGACAGGTTCCAATAATTTTGCCCAGAAATAAAAACTTGAGCAAATCTTTTGTCTAACCAGTCTACAGCAGAAATAGAGGGATTGACCTCACTGTCCCAATAATTTCAGAGAGAATTCTAGATATTATATAGCATCAGCTAGCATAGGGTGAATATAGGGTGGCACGGTGGCTGAGTGGTTCAGCACTGTCGCCTCACAGCAAGAAGTCCCTGGTTCGATCCCCGGGTCGGGCTGGGGACTTTCTGTGCGGAGTTTGCATGTTCTCCCCGTGTCAGCGTGGGTTTCCTCTGGGTACTCCGGTTTCCTCCCACAGTCCAAAAACATGCACTTTGTTGATCGGAAATGTGAAATTGTAAAAACTCTGCTCCAAAACATTAAAGTCCTTCCCCAGGAACTGGGAAAACGGACGATAAACGAATAGATAGAGAGTCGAATATATTCAGCTTTGTTTTCTGTTATATTACTACAGTAATTACTTGTGTACTGAGATGGATTTTCTTAAGTATTTCTTAAGCATAAAATGAATCACATGTCACCTTAGAACAGAGGGTCATTGACGAAGACTGATTTAAGATGGAAATATATTAACTACACAACTGAGAAATAAACATTGGCATAAACAAATGTAAACTTATGTTAACTGTTTATTTTTTTTATCATTCCTCGCTACACTATAGTAGAAAACATTGCAAAGGTTATAAAACATAAAATCATAAGCTGCCAGGAAGAAAAGTTACTAACCTCATTATTCATATCATTTTTTATCTACTTGACAAATCAACATAATAGCAAAACAACATCATATTCTTTCTGGTCAATCAAGTAGTATCCAATAACCCTGAAAGCATTACATGTCTACTCAGTTTCAATTTCATATACAGACCAGCTTTGAGACTGAAATGGATTTTCATTGTTCACCAACTCAAACGCATCAAACAAGGTCATAGCAGGGGTCAAGCAGAAGTCGTAAAGGTCCGGTTATTTTCATCTAGTGAACAACAGCCAATAACTGTCATGTTTGTGGCCCAATATATAGAATTTATTCAATATCCCAGCTCTGAAGTAAAGGTTCAGTTAGACTACCGTAACTGATTTTTGAGATCGAACACAAAGAGAACATGCTAACTCTGCATGGAAAGGTTGAATGGTGGTGGAATGGAGTCAATGCTGTAATCACAATACCAAGTAACCCCCAAATTTGGTGTTCCAGATCTAACATGATGTTTAAATGGGAGAAGTTATCAAATGATCGTTCAGAACCCTGTACTGTTTATGTGCACTCTTCTCGTCTGAACATTACTGGATCAAATGAATTATGAGATTGTTTAAGCAGAATGGACGTCATTAGATGGGCAGCTTTTTTAACTAATCAGAACGTTTTTCCAGAACTGCGGAGACTGCGTTCTTCATTTCTCCATGCTGCTAATACTGTGAAAAATCCAGCAGTGTTTTGAAGGGCATACAACTTTTAGAAATATTTGTTTTACACAACGTTCAAAATTAATGGATTCTCCATATTTGGTGGGTACTCACTCCCGGTGAATTTCAGAGGTCAAATGTACTTAATTTGGAATTTTTGTAAGCTACCCATATAGAATTTGAGTACTGCTTCTTTTTTCTATCGGAGAATTTACTCTCTCACCAACCAACTGCTTTCCTTTATAATAAATACACCAAAGAGGAAGTTCAAATAGTTGAATTATTTTTATTCCAATTATCCGGATTTTTGAACGACCAAATGTAGTCTGGCTGCCTGTGATGTGTCGGGTACATTCTGTGGGCTGCATGTTGAAAAGACCAAGAATAGAATGTCTAGTCACATCAGATTTCTGTCTCCCTTGAAACATCACCTTGTCTTCAAAAGCCAACCAGAAACCTGATGTGAAGCAATACAGCGAGGCCCATTACTGTCTAACAATCATCACATCCTGTACCGGCTACAAAGGTGCCCATTTGCCTTTCAGCGAGTATCCGTGTTCAATGCAGGTATTATCCTAACCGCTATAATGGTCCACAAAAAATAGCACAAAAGCAGTTCTGATCACATCTTTTCAATCAATAAAAAAAGAGTACAAACATATTACTTGCTATTTTGTCAAATGTTGATCGTTTAAGGTTTAAGAAAAGTAAGAATACACTAATTGACTCAGAGTAAACAAGGAATGGTAGATTTTCTTTTGTGGTCTTATATTATCTCAAACTATCTATGTGGCCCAGGTAGTGCAGCAAGTTTCATTGCTGACCAGTGACAAAAGTGAGAACTCTCAAATAATCTAGGTGGCACCCAAGCAACTGGGATAAATAAACAAGTACACCATGCAAAATAAGCATCCAGGCTTGTCAAAACTTGGCCATAGAAGAACAAATGAACCCAAGTCACTCTAAAGAGCCCAAACAAAGCAAAATGAAATGGAGATCATCAAATCACGATGTAAAGGACAGTCTGGGATTATGTTGTCAGACAAGATAAAAATTTAACAGTTTAGGTATGTTTTGCTCCCAAAACCGAGGATGTGATTATATTTGCCAGGACAGATCTGCTTACTACATGAGCTGACCCGATTTAAGATTAACTGGCCAAACCTAAACCTTAGTCTGAACACAGCTGGGCTTCATGAGTGTGAAGTTTAGTGACAAAATTACTCGTCTGGCTCATGGAACGGCACACATTCTATTAAAAGGGAAAACGTTCAAAAGTAAAGTGTACTTTCTGTTAACTTCCAACCTAAACATACCAGTACTGTTACAGTGGAGTACCTTTGTTTGCCCTAGCTGATAGAATACAGGATGTGAAACAGGAAAGTGGACAAAGAATTAAGTCACATGGTATCTCTGACATAGACACTTAATGATATTATAATGACATGGAGAGGTGTGAATAAAAAAGCCCGACCAATATATAGACACAATGACTAATGACAAAAAAACTGCCATCCTAAAGAACGTTAGCACAGAAGACACTTGACTGTGTCACATCGTCGCCTGTAGGGATTTTAACGATTCACTGATTAACCAATAACAAATCTTGAAAGGTCATTTCAATTCATTTTTAACAGCTGGCGGTTAATTTGATCTGAGAACAACGCACATCGGTTCAGACGGCTGATTTAAGACTCGTCCATGTGTCTCTTTTACATCCTCATTCAGAGAAGTTTATGCAAATTTCATCTGAATCAGAATGTCTCATTTTTACAGACAGTGATGTGATTTTTAAAACATGTTCTAACTTTATTACAGTACTAGGACTAAAACATTGTATATTGTTTAGTACAGTACTGTATTCATCTCTGCCCAGAATAACAGATTATGAATAAATGACTGCTCTAATTTAATATTTATTAGTGAAGTTTCACACATTGTGTAGGAAAGTTCTACATTGAGCACATGTGTTTATTGGGTAATTTACACCATTTATTGTAGGGACAGTGTAGCCTAGTGGGTAACGTGTTGGGCTGGCAACCCAAAGGTTGGGGGTTCAAATCCAGGCTCTGTTACACTCCGCTACACTGCTGGGTCCTTAAGCAAGACCCTTAACCCTGTCTGCTCATTGTAAGTCGCTTTGGATAAAAGCGTCGGCTAAATGCAATTTTATTCTAATATTTACTGTTTAGTACAGAAGAGTTTTGCATATATAACTAAGAAATGATTTAGTACCTTACTGAGTTTTGCACATATAGCGCAAATAAATTGTTTAGTACAGGACGGACTGAGTTTAGTGCATATAGCTGTAATATATAGTTTAGTACACTACTGAGTTTAACATATAGCTCGAATATATGGTTTAGTACAGTACTGAGTTTAGGACATACAGCTAACATGATTTCATTCAGTACAGAGCTTTGCAAATATAGATATTACATATGGTTTAATACAGAACTTAGTGTGTTAGTGCACACTAGGACGAACATATGGTCTAGTACATGACTAAAAATCTAGTACTGTACTGAGTTCAGCACATATATTGCTAATATAAGGTTTAGTACAGTACCAAGTTTGGCATTTATAGTGCTATGTTTTACAGTTTAGTTCGTTTTGCACATGCAACTAATGTATGGTTTCGTTCAGTATTGACCTTAGC
>JAOUQU010417519.1:0-10992 GCA_028566735.1 Ammoglanis amapaensis
TACGGCACCCCTGGAGCAGACAGGGTTAAGGGTCTTGCTCAAGGACCCAACAGTGGCTGTGTAGCAGAGCCTGGATTCGAACCCCCAACCTTTGGGTTTCAAGCCCACCGCTCTACCCACTAAGCTACACTGTCCCTTTTATGTGGGTTTACTCCAGGTGCTCCAGTTTCTTTCCAACAGTATCGAATAAACTTGTGTGATGAATGCTGACTGCATGTCTTTGGACTTTGGGAGGAAATGTAAATCTAAAATCTAAATGATGAAATAAGTAATCTTGTAGTAATAAAGTAATTAAGTTTTACAGCAAACTAGATTTATCTCAAAACACAATGATGCCAATTTGATTTCACTCTCTACCATCAGGGGTCACATCACTGACTTTCATTTTTCAAGCTGGATGTCCTTCCTGACACATCCATCCCTATTTACCCTGGCCTGGGACCATGGGGCACTACAACGTAAGCCGACTGGTTTATACATTCCAGTGTCTTATACCTATTAGACAATTTAGTGTCTCCAACAAACCTGCCTGTATGATTGTAGACTGTGGCAGGAAACCGGAGCACCCGATGGAAACCGAGAAGAGAACAAGAGAAAGGTCACGTGTTGAACGTTGACGTTTCACAGTATTCCGTACAACTCGACACCAATTGACAGACATCAATATTTTAATTATTTTAATTAATCTCTAAACATGTAAACAATCTCTATAAACAGTGCAACACGATGTCTCGATAATTAAAAAATACGCTACGCTGCTCATTAAATGTGATTAACAAAAAGAATGAAACCCAGTTTTACCTGTTTTAGGTTTAGTGTACCATGTTGTAATCTCGACATTTTAATGACAATTTAACGATCTCCAACTCATATTGACAATTTACTTACTCAAGGGTTGAAGTATATGCACAGCAGTCGATACTGCCACCTATCGGTGTGGAGTAAACACGTGTCTTCTCTTTTTCGATCAAACTAGGCAAAATGATGATCGGTCACCTCACAATACCAAAGGTCCTAGATTCGACTACCAGATGTGCAGTCCGGGTACTTTCTTTGTGAAGTTTGCATGTTCTCCTATTGTCTGTATGGGTGTCCTAGATGCTGAACTGTCCCGCTCATGTTGGACCAAGTACTCAATTCACGTAGTCATGTAAATAGTACAAGATTCCAACTCGTGATTTATTATGACTGACTTAGTACTGTATTGTACTTTTTGTAACAGGACTCGATTAGGTTGAAAAGTTATTCTTACATTTATAGCATTTAAAGCTATAATGAGAAGCTCTTATCCAGACTATTTTATATAATTGAGCAACTAAGGCTTAAGGGTCTTACTCAGAAACTCCGGAGGAGTCATCCAGACGGGTGTTGATACGTTGAATATAAAGGAGCAAAGATGATTTAAATATCCAAAATCACAAAATAGCAAGTACAGACGAGAAAAGATAATGTATAATTTTGTGCCTTCACATGTGGACGCAAGAAACGAAGTACAAATAAAGACCAGAAGCCAAATAAACTGAGATAGAGAAAGGGAGCTTGCCCTTGGGTTTATTTCCTACACCAACCTGATCAAGACTGCATAATTTATAAATACATTTCAGTGTATAAATTAGAAAATATAAAGACAACTGAAAAAGACGCCATTTCCCTGTGTGTATTTGGTAAAAGAACGTAAAAGAAAAGGCAAAACTACAGATACACAATCTATTTAACCAATCCCTGCAGAGCCAGGTCAGAAAAAGAAAGAGGTCTACTCAATCATAAATTAACATGACATTTGTCCAGAAAGCAAAATGTAGTCCTTGATTTACAGTGTTTTAAATAAATTAGGGTTTTAATGGGGGTGAAAAAAGTAGATGATCACAAAATTCTCATTTTTTTCAGGGAGCGCTGATCTGATCATGGAATGACTTATATACAGCTGAATGTAGTGTACGGTACTACAAAGGTGTACCACAACAACAAAATGGGACGATAAACACACACTTGCACCTATATACATTCATACAGTCATAGAACATCCAGTTACAGCATTTAGCTTTTAAAATGCTAAATGCTACGAGCAATGACCCACCGGTGTTGTGGCCTCAGAACTGTACAAACAAAAAAAAAACATCTTGTACAAACTTGTAAAACGTTAAACATAGACCAGGCCCCGTCCCTGACCATGGTCATGGCTTTGAAGCTCCTCTCCCTGCTCCTCTTCATACTCCTCATACTCGATAGGCTTAGGGGAGCTATACGGGTGGCCGTTATCATCAAAGAAGCGTCGGAAAGTGAACTCGTAGAAGGCATGCTCTGGGTGTTTTCCATTCCTGAACCAGGAGCCCAGTGTGTCGTTGTGGTTGCCGTCATCGCTCCACAATTTGTCTGGGTCCACTGGATCAAAGTTTGATGTGTCTGTGCAGTGCGCAATTTTGGGTACGTATGGTGGTGGGTTCGGCTGCTGCCGCATGTCTACGCTGAAGTCGACGCTACGGAAAAAGGAATGAGCCTTGATCTCGTCTGCGCCATTTTTCCCCAGCCGGTCTTCATGGCCACGACACAGTTTTACTATCAGGTCAGATGCCTCGGTGCTTAGTTTGACCTGAGGGGGAATGTGTAGTGATGTCTGCCAATTGATCACCTAAAAAAACACACATTTAAAACATTGTTATTTAAAAGGAACAACGAATTTAAGTGCACAGCTACATTCTCAAAACAATGCAATGGTCAATCATAATTAATAATGAATTAATAATAAGTCCAGAATATGAGTGCATACTTTGATCCACTACTGCCAATAGAACAGATACATCTGCAGATGTCAAAACTGCCAAACGAGTAGAAACGAACATTCCAAAACACTCACCTTCATCTGGGTCTCCAGAGGAGTGGTAGCAAGAAAAGGAGGCTGTCCAACCAGCATCTCGTACAGAATTACACCTACACTCCACCAGTCGCACAACTGTGTGTAACCTGCCACACATAACGTATTATTTCAACACACAAACAATTCTCATTTCCAAAATAGTAGAGACAGTTTTATAAATTGCTGCAAAACAGGAATATTTGATTCGTTCATTATTATAAGAAGTTCCTTATTATTTTAACAAATTAGGTTGATAAAATATTAAGGTCCAGCTTTTTGAAACTTTCCACAATAAGGGGCAGCAAGAAAATTTACAGAAAGACTTAGTCTGTGCACGCATACCTCCATGAGAGTTATTATAATAAAAAAAACCATTAAAAGCAAGTTTAAATAAATAGATAATCAAATGTAAACGATTGTCATCACCAAAATGTGAAAGTCAACATTTGTTCTTATGTGTGATGCATCAATGAACACTTGTGCTATAATGTACATCAGTGCTATAATATGTAATAGGTGTAAGCTAGCTTAAAGTACCTGTGCGCAGCAGAACCTCAGGGGCAATGTAGTTTGGTGTGCCGACTAGTGAGTGTGCCAGGCACCGCTGGTGTTGTCTAGCTGCCCGCCGTTCCAGTGGCTTGAGCCGATCACCACAGCGACAATTGGACGGGTCCTCCCACTCTTTACTGAAATCCATACTGTCCTGCCTTGGGTGGTCTCCTGTATAAAACAGAATGAAAAAAATATATATTCAATTTTCTTGTATGTGTCATATTCTTATTCTCTGCATCCGAAAGCTTGCAGACTAAAATATTCATCAAATTTAAGTTTGTTTGTTGTTTGGGGAGTCTTACATCTTTGGTTGGATTCATGACACACACAGTTTTTATACAATACACAAGTTTTATTAGTACACAAGTTTAAATCAAGCAGTAATGGACTATTTGGTATTAACCCAGGACGTTGCTGTGAGGCGAAAAAAATAGGAATATATTCTACGTACTATATGACTCCGTTCTTCAAGTAGCTCAGATGACCCCATCACCGGTGAGATTAAATATTTATAAATTTACTTTAAATAGGCTGAATTTCTTTACTTACCACTCTGGTAGTACTTGGAGTCGTGTGTCCAACGAAAGCCAGTGCACAGACCAAAATCTGTGAGCTTAATGTGGCCATCGCGGTCAATCAGGATATTATCAGGTTTGATGTCCCGATGAATAAAACCCATCTTGTGCACGCTCTCGACTGCACATGCCAACTCAGCAATATAGAAGCGTGTCAGCTCCTCACTGAACACGCCAAGTCTAATCAGCAGACTCATCATGTCTCCACCAGGGATGTAGTCCATGACAAAGTACAGGTTATCCTTATCCTGGAATGAGTAATACAGACGCACCACCCATTCATTGTCCGCCTCGGCGAGGATGTCCCGCTCTGCCTTGACATGCGCTACCTGGTTCCTGAGTAGCACGTCTTTCTTACGCAGCGTCTTCATGGCATACAGCGTACCTGTGTCCGATTTGCGTGCAAGGCAGACCTCGCCAAACGCACCCACGCCCAGTGTCTTGATCTTCTCAAACATGGATTTTTCCATCTTGGCACGCTTCAAGCGAATATAGTTGGATTCTTTTTGGGAGAGCATCATGCGCATCTGCTCCTGGGCTTCTTCAGACAAACCCACCTGCAGATTAAAATAAAAATGTACACTTGAGAACAATTGTTGAACATTTAATCTGCTAGACAGACAATGGATTGATACGAAGCACAGCACTGGAAACAGCAGACTTGTATTATTCGGTCAGTAGAGATGCTACGCCATTTTAGTACTAGACAGTGACATTCCCTTAATCTTAAATTTGTAAGCAAGTTATGTGAAGATGTGATATTGGCATAGATTTAATATTAATCACATAGTTCATTGCATGTCAACTTTAACATACTCTTACAGTATAAAATACTTCGAATTAATTAGAAAACATAGATCTACTAGTTTATGTATTAATATTTGTTTGTTTTAACATTTAATGACAGGAGAAGTAGTTATTACATATATATATATATAGATATCTACACACAATATATATTTTGTCCTACCAAAGGACCCAGGACCGGCCCCATCGGGAAATTGGACTCTGGACTTTCTCACCGTGAGCTCAGTGCTAAACATTTGCTACCCTGATCTACCAAAAACAGACTTAGATACCAATGAATCTAATCAAAGCCTGCTTGTGAAAATGTGCAAGCTGTGTCAATCAATTTATGTCGATCAATGAATTTATAATAAACTTATTATACGGTCATAAATAATCATACTGTCATATAATATTATAGTGTCACATAAACGTCACATATGGATCTCTACTAGTAGTCAGAATTATAAAACAATGAAGAGGCTTTCAAGTGAGCGCTTATTTTGTATTCACGATCCAGCAGATGTCAACACTGCTCAGAGATCGATATCAGCAGCTTTGTGTCTTAAATTATTAAATACCCACTGTAACTCTGTAACAACACACATTTTGTCATGAATGTTATGTTTAAATGAGAAATATATAAATACAGACAAAAAGCATTGGCATTCCATCAATGCAGAGCATGCAGTCATGCATCTTACATTCTTTCCACACCAGTAGTGCAAAAAAGAATAAATAACTTGGCTTAATTTCATGCATCTGCATGCTTTCCGTCACCAACGTTCCACCAACAGTGCCTTACTTCATTAGCTGTATAGAGTGTAGACTACTCTGGTACCGGCAAAAACGTTCATACCCTCAACAATGGCTGCCATAGAGAGGAAAGAAGCACAAGAATGGAGGAAAGCAGACAATGCAGAGAGGAAAAGATAGAGAACTGAATAAATTCATAGAGAGATAACTAGAGATGAATCAAAGAAAGGTAACTGAGGTGCTCTAACCCGCTGCATCTCGTTCTCCAGTTGCTTTTTGCGCCGAATCCTTTGATGGTGGTTCTTGAGAATATTCTCCACATGCTGCTCCATGTAGAATTTAAAAGCTTGGGGCGAATACAGCTGCACCCTGCACTCTCCCCGTCTCTCTTCATCCCGTTTATTTTTCCGGACAGGCACGGGAGATGTGTTAATTAGCTTTTTGTCCCGCTCTGTGCCGTTTGTGCTCGTCTCGAAGCACTCGCCGCGTTCGATAGAGCTTGTGCTGACGCTGTCAGTGTCGTCTTCCCCAATCTCATCTTCCTTGGGGTACGCAGGGCACGAGGCAGGCGATTGCTGAAGGAGGTGTTTGGGGTATGGAGGCGGAGGACCCTGGTAGCTAGGCACTTCCGAGACTGACATATGTGAAACGGCAGGAGAGGGTACTGAGGATTCCGGATAAGAAGAGGGTGGTGGCTGAGGCTGAGGCTGAGGCTGTTGCTGCTGGAGCCACGGTGGGTGTGTGGGCGCAACGGCTGTGTGTAGCTCGGGTTTCGGCACACGTGTGCTTTTGACTGGCTGTAAGACGGGTGCCTGGGTTATGGCTGTGACTGTAGTGGCGGAAGGCTGCGAGCTGGCAGTTGGCGGGCATGGGCGTGATGCAGCGTTGGCGAATGAGTTGGAGCGTGCCGGGATAGCATGAGACCAGGATGGGGAGGAAACCTCTTGAGAAGTCCCAGTCCCAGGAGAAGACTGAAGCTGCTGCGGTGAAGATCTAGGCTGTACTAGGACACCCAGGTTGTACATCTCCAAATTGTGACTGTTGCGGTTAGGTACCTGCATCTGCGATGTTGGACTGTGTGAGCTCACCTGTGCCATAGGATACGGTGGAGGTGGGGCAGCGGATGCCGGTCTGCCACCCCCCACCATTCCTAGTCCGTGCCCATACTCAGCTTGTGCTGATCCGTTTTGTGCCCATGAGGTTGGGTAGGTAAACTTATTTCCCCCAGAACCCTGCATTTTTATAGGCTGGCGCCCCATGGGCACTGGGCTAATACCCCGCTGTGGCTGGGCAGGAGGGTTCTGATAACTGTCAGGCCATTGTCCTTGAGGAACAGGTGAGATACGAGGAACCAGGTAGTCCATGTTACCGGAGTACCGTTTTGTTGATGGGTTAGAGTCCCACGATGGGGGTACAGCATTTACCCGTTGAGCACTGACCCCGGGTGTGTGAGCCTGGGGATAAGTGGAAGGTCGAGACAGGTCAGGCTGAGGACCAGGGCTGTTGGAGCGGTACAGGCCACTGTGGCGCTGTTGGGCCAAAGATTCTCTGGATCCTTTCCAGCTAGGTCGTCGCAGTACTGGTTGCCCGATGTGAGATGTTACTGCACACATACAACACTGATCATTTATTTGTGTAATTCAACAGCATGTGAGACAAGCTAAATAATGAATTCTTGTAACAATTGAGTGAAAATAGTTCCAAGGCGTAGTCATGAAACAATAGAATAAGTTATGTTTGTGGGTAAATAAACTGTAAAAAAGACTGACCAGCTGATTTGATGGCTTGGTTAGTTGGGCGTGCTACAGCAGCTGCCATCTGCTCCCTCATCGGGTCCTGGTAGCTCATCTTACCCATGTACTCTAAAGCTGCCCCCAGGCTGCGACTGTTAGTCTGCTTAAGAGCATAGATCACCATCTCCTATTAGTGCACACAAACAAAAAGCTTTGTTAACAAACACGGATGATACAATTCAATTAAAGGCAATAACCTGGCTAAATTACCATTGACATGAAGTTGTTTGAGTTTAACTAGTGCTACAACGTTTTTGGAAATTTGTAGATACCACAGTGTCGAAACTGGGGAAAGTGTGATTCTATGACTAGACAGTGTTCGTGGAGACTAGAGCTATTTATATACTTCATAACCCATGTATGTTAATCTACAACCTGTATTAACAGGCTAAGTGTTCAACACCGCTGTCAACACTGCATACCGAGCAAACAAATGGACATTCTTCAGTAACTATATCCACCTAGTCTGCATATAATGCACTAAGAATTTTGTTTCTGTTAATTCTCCTTGAACTTACACTACAATACAACATTATTTATAAGAAATGTACATTATGTACGTAAAGCATTGTCTAATCTGCTTCGTCATTTCTGGGTAATGTTTTCATTACACAACTAAACACACACATTTTATACACCGTAAGTAATATGCTAGACGAAAATACAGTAGTAAGAGAATATATTATATTACAACATTCTCGAAAGAATGATAGTTCCAAAGACAACCAAAAGGAATGCATAGCTGTGGTTAACAAACTAACAAGCATATCAATTTACCAAGCCCTAAACTACAACTAAAACCTGTCTGTCCACATACCGGTGCTGTCATACCTAAACTATGAACATCACCTGATGCAGGAATGTTCTTATCTTGGTCAACATGTTTCCAACACAGTCGAGATGAACAAACTCATAAAAGCTGTTGACATGAAAACATGCTACACCTGTGAATTTCTTACCTCTTCAAATCCAGCAGACAACAGCTCCTGCAGCATTTGAACGTTGATCTCGGGCACATAGCTGGCCGATGCAGGCTCGTTTGCAAAGGGCAGCAGCGACTCGCGGATTTCCTGCAGTGCTTTGTGGTACGGGTTCTTGGGGTTGGTGCTGCGCCCTTGCTGCCCTTGGTTGTCCGTCTTGAGAGCATCCGAGGGTCGGGAGAGTGAGATGTTACGCAGGCTCTCCCGGATTTCTTGCAACATCAACTGCTGATTGTTGCCACTGCAGTTGCTTGCTGGAAAGGTCTTTGGCCGCATTTGCCTGTAACCCTCTGGTCTCTCGCTTCTCTTCATGGAAAAACATGTATCTCACAAGCCAATGAGTTGAATTGAAGTTGGCAAACCACAGCAGCTCTGAGAGGGTGTTAAAACATGAGTGGTAGCCTAATGTGCCTGTGTGCAAAAGAATAAGAAAAAGACATGGTGACAAAAGCACAGCAAAAACTATTTACATTATTATATTTAAAAACATTTTAATTCATTACATTTGTGGTTTTGTTTGGTTGTATAACAAATACTAATACACATGATAAAGAATCATCTGTTATGTGACATCTCAGAAGTTTTAGTTTAAAACAACGTAACCAAAGCCTTATATTACCATTACTGATCGAATGTTTATCAATTTATCTTTCCAGACACACAATAATGTTCTTACCCAGAAAGTTTAGCCAAATTGCTCAGTTATTAAATTCAATATCTATTTTATTCCATAATTTTTATATAGTTAGTTCCCATGCGTGCATACAGTAATAGAAATTTCTACCACAGAAAATGATATCAATCAGCCGAAGCAATCTTTCCTTCAGACGGTGGAAGTTACTTCGACCTCATCAATGCCAAATAAAGAATAAAGATTCAAACATACCGGCTAGTTTTCACTTTTAAACAATGAGATGTGCTGTAAAAGAATCTGGGTCCGTGTCTATAACGTACAATGTACTTTAAAGTTTGATGATTTTTACCCTCCAGTCGAAATCGACCCTGGGTCACTCTGTGGATCGTTACCGATCCCAGAGTATTTCGGCAAGTTCATTTTACAGGTTACAGGTTGCCAGGTCTTTCCCGAACCCTGTATCTCTACAGGGATCATGTTTCTGTGATCATGTGACTACGGGACGATTTCACATTTCCGATCAACCTAGTGCATGTTTTTGGACTGTGGGAGGAAAGCCCGGGAGTGCCCGGAGGAAACCCATGCTGACACGGGGAGAACATGCAAACTTCCGCACAGAAAGTCTCCAGCCTGACCCGGGGGGATCGAACCCGGGACTTCTCGCTGTGAGGCGACAGTGCTGAAACCATTCAGCCACCGTGCCGCCACTTTAAAGTTTATGTACAAATAAATTCTCCCGAATATATTTATTCTTGGCAAAGAAAGATCCATCCTTAGTATTGATAGTATTGAAAAGTAGTGATAGTGTTTTAATCCTTTACTGAGAATGTACTGCAGATGCTTTTAGAAATGTTATTCCTGCTATGTCGAGGAAGAATGTGACAAAGCTTGATCAAATGTGTAAAAAGCTAGCCCCCCAAAAAATGTTCACCTGGATTTTAACCTGCAGCAGAAAATGCTTTAGTGTCGTTCATTCTTAGGGCTTAATTACTATTGTGAAACAGGTGAAAGGTATGAACAACTGAATAGACATTCCTAGCCAATAGTAAAAATTACCTTGTATAATACAACCCCAAGACACAATGTACGTTTGGTTAAAATTTAAAGTATCTTTATCCATTTTAAAGCCAGCAATTCATTAAAATGTCAAATATAACTAACCAACACTAATAGTGCATTGACTACAACAACACAGGTTAGCTAGGTTGCTACTCTAGTTAGTCAATTTATCCGACTAGTAACGTTATTAATGAGACGAGCTTATAAATACTGTGTCATTCGAACGTCATTAGCACCCTCGTAGAGTATTAAATTAATGCTCCTAAAACCACAAGTAACATTACGGCCTGCGAGCACAAACGGGTAAAGCTAACTAGCTTAGCATAGTTTAGCATCGATATTAGCTAGGAGTCTTTCATACAATACACAGCTGTAAGACTACTTACCCGTACTAAAGAACATCCATTGTGTTTTCCGGAAGCTTTAACCAAACACTTGGGACTTTATAAAATGAATAAAAAGAACGTCTAAATGTAATATAATAAAGTCTAAGACTGTCGATGTTGTGTTGACACTGTCTCCGGTACTCCTGTTCTGTCAATGTGAGAAGAAGCGCAGATCACCCGGATGTACGAGCGCCTCACTACATTCTCCACAATGCATTGCGACGAACGGGGTTTAGGTTGAGCTCGAAACTTGAGCTCGAAGCGCCTTTTTTTAAATAAAGAAAAGAATTCATATTTATATAATGCATACCAACGTAGGTATATGAGTGTGACTTTGCTCCGTTATATTTGGCTAATTTGACCATAATAATTAGAAGGTATAGAAAGCGTGTCTGAACAAAAAGTCAACGTCTCTCTAGCGACATCTGCTGTTATATTGTGGTATAGTTAATCAGAACAGACGTCAATACATTGGAAACCACTGGAGGTTCTTGTTGTTCGGCGTTACAGAAGATCATAATGTCTAAATGTAGTTTTCTATTATATATATATATATATATATATATATATATGGCGGCACGGTGGCTGAGTGGTTAGCACTGTCGCCTCACAGCGAG
>JAOUQU010417568.1:0-10991 GCA_028566735.1 Ammoglanis amapaensis
ATTTCAAAAAGTAATAAACATGTTTGTTATTAAGAATATACGTGCATTCATTCAACATTTTAGTAGCAAAATAATTGTGATTAATTAATTACTGACCCTGTAATTAACTCGATTAAAATTTTTAATCGAGTCCCACCACTAATATATATATATTATAATAAAATGTTTGTATTGTTTTGTTGCACCTGTGTGAGATCATGTGTGTGTCTATTGATGTTATATAATGTTATTGACATTGATTTGTTGTGTGTGTGTGTGTGTTTGTGTGGACACGTGTGTGTTGGTGGTGTGTGTGTGTGCATTCTTTAGGTCCCCCTCCGACAGGTTTTCGGGACGTCCTGCTGAAGGAGGGACCTGAAGGTTTTGCCCGAGCGGTGCGTGAACATAAAGGACTTCTCCTGATGGACACCACATTCAGAGACGCGCACCAGTCGCTTCTGGCCACCAGGGTGCGCACTCACGACCTGAAAAAGATTGCTCCCTTCGTAGCTCATAACTTCAGCAACCTGTTTAGTTTGGAAAACTGGGGCGGTAGGTAACTGTCTCACTGCACGTCTGTCTCACTGCACGTCTGTCTCACTGCACGTCTGTCTCACTGCACCTTCTGTCTCACTGCACCTTCTGTCTCACTGCACCATCTGTCTCTCTGCACCTTCTGTCTCTCTGCACCTTCTGTCTCACTGCATCGTCTGTCTCACTGCATCGTCTGTCTCACTGCACGTCTGTCTCACTGCACCTTCTGTCTCTCTGCACCTTCAGTCTCACTGCACCATCTGTCTCACTGCACCATCTGTCTCACTGCACCATCTGTCTCTCTGCACCATCTGTCTCTCTGTTTTCTGCCGACTTTTGTATTTCTGTTTAGTCTCTTGCGCCTATGAAATAAACTCTATTATTATATCTGTTTGTTTGTTTGTTTGTTTGTTTGTTTGTTTGTTTGTTAGGTGCCACGTTTGATGTTGCGATGCGTTTTCTGTCCGAGTGTCCGTGGAAACGTTTACAGGAACTGAGGTCTCTGATACCGAACGTTCCCTTTCAGATGCTTCTGCGAGGAGCAAATGCTGTCGGATACACCAACTATCCTGATAATGCTGTATTTAAGTAAATACACACACACACACACACACACACGTCTCACTGGGGATGTCATGGTAACTGCTAAACCAAGAGACACTACAGGCAGATTTATTTTGTGTATCGACTCAATGGCGTCGTTTTCCTTTTACAGTTTCAGTGTCGCGGTCGTACACACAGTGATGTAATTCGCCTCCTCAACAC
Organism: Ammoglanis amapaensis; assembly: GCA_028566735.1. NCBI lineage: Eukaryota > Metazoa > Chordata > Actinopteri > Siluriformes > Trichomycteridae > Ammoglanis > Ammoglanis amapaensis. The sequence goes on from JAOUQU010417568.1 coordinate 1,279, forward strand.
CAGGGGGCGTCGAGTTCCTGACGGTTCTGTGGTGGTTTGTTTGTGTTCACTCTCCGGTTTTAGTGATGAGTTAGAAACTGCACCTCGGACGATGATTGTAGCCCGGATCCTACTAACTACATGTGTGTGTGTTTACGCGTGCGGGTGTGTGTGTGTTTATGCATGTGTGTGTGTGTGTGTTGTAGGTTCTGTGAGGTGGCTAAAGAGAACGGGATGGATGTGTTCCGTGTGTTTGATTCTCTGAACTACATCCCCAACATGTTACTTGGGATGGAGGCAGCCGGAGCAGCAGGGGGCGTCGTCGAGGCGGCGATTTCTTACACCGGCGACGTTTCAGACCCCATGAGACAGAAATATTCACTGGATTATTACATGAATCTGGCAGATGAACTGGTGAAAGCAGGAACTCACATCCTGTGTATCAAGGTGTGTAAACACACACATATACACGCGCACACACACGCATATACACACGCACACGCACACACACATATACACGCGCACACACACACATCTCAAACCATTACTCAGATCTCACACCTATGCACTCTCCTACAGCACTCTGTGTCTCACCTGCTGTGTGTCTCACCTGCTGTGTGTCTCACCCTCTGTGTGTCTCACCCACACCCCCTGTGTGTCTCACCCTCTGTGTGTCTCACCTCCTGTGTGTCTCACCCTCTGTGTGTCTCACCTCCTGTGTGTCTCACCCTCTGTGTGTCTCACCCTCTGTGTCTCACCTCCTGTGTGTCTCACCCTCTGTGTGTCTCACCCTCTCTCTCACACTGAATGGAATTGATTTTGTAGGATATGGCCGGACTGCTGAAACCCGCCTCCAGCCAGTTGCTGATTGGTTCCCTGAGAGATCGTTTCCCCGACACGCCCATCCACGTGCACACACACGACACGGCGGGCGCCGGCGTCGCGGCGATGTTAGCCTGCGCACAAGCTGGTGCCGATATCGTGGATGTGGCCGTGGACTCCATGGCGGGCATGACATCACAACCCAGCATGGGCGCCTTGGTAGCCTGTACTAAAGGAACCGAGCAGAATACAGGTGAGTTTCAAACCATCGAGCTTAATTCATCATTGCTGCATACACACACACACACACACACACACACACACATACACATACATACACACACGCGTGCACACACACACACACACACTGATTCCACTTCTGTGTGTTCTGTTGATATTAATCTTCTGCACTGTGTGTGAAATACTGGACTACAGAATGACATCACAGTGTTGAGGAGGTGTTCTCTCTCTCTCTCTCTCTCGCTCGAGACAGAGAGAGAGAGAGACAGAGAGAGAGAGACAGTGAGAGAGACAGAGTGAGAATGACAGAGAGAGAGAGAGAGAGACAGTCAGAGAGACAGACAGAGAGAGAATTAAAGTGACCCAGTTCCTGAACACACACACACGTTTCCTTTGGGGACTTTTATTTTGTCGGTTTGTAGCTTTTGGAGCTTCATTAAGGTTTTTTACAGCTTATAACAGCTCATACATTGTTGATGAGTTTAATTACTGTAATATCAGCAGCACATTTGATGATGTGTGTTGTTGCTGTGCAGAGCGGTGTGTGTAAATATAGGAACACACACACACACACACACACACACACACACACCCTGAGGCTCTACAGGAAATTCATTTTAGTCTCTTTATCATGTTTTTGTTTCCAATTAATAAGAAAGTAAAGTACAGAGAAGCATTCATGAGTGTTTACAGTGTCTGAACCCAGAAATGATTGTTATTAATTAACAGTTAATACATTAATAATAAATTAATTAACAGTAAATTAATAGTAAATACATTAATAATAAATTAATTAACAGTAAATAAATTAATATTGTACTTTATTTAATGAAAGTGATTATTTAAAACTATTTGAGCTGTTTGACTTCTTTTCTTCTGTATAAATCGTTTGGTTTTGTTTGTTTTGTTTTGGAGCGACGCAACAATAGATCCCGAGACGACGGGACAGTGAGACAGCAGGACAGTTAGACAGAGGGACAGTTAGACAGCGGGACAGTGAGACAGCGGGACAGTGAGACAGCGGGACAGTTAGACAGCGGGACAGTGAGACAGTGGGACAGTTAGACAGAGGGACAGTTAGACAGCGGGACAGTGAGACAGCGGGACAGTGAGACAGCGGGACAGTGAGACAGCGGGACAGTTAGACAGCGGGACAGTTAGACAGCGGGACAGTGAGACAGCAGGACAGTTAGACAGAGGGACAGTTAGACAGCGGGACAGTTAGACAGCGGGACAGTTAGACAGTGGGACAGTTAGACAGCGGTACAGTGAGACAGAGAGGCAGTGAGACAGAGAGGCAGTGAGACAGCGGGACAGTTAGACAGCGGGACAGTTAGACAGCGGGACAGTTAGACAGCGGGACAGTGAGACAGAGAGGCAGTGAGACAGCGGGACAGTTAGACAGCGGGACAGTTAGACAGCGGGACAGTGAGACAGCGGGACAGTTAGACAGCGGGACAGTGAGACAGCGGGACAGTTAGACAGCGGGACAGAGAGGCAGTGAGACTGCTCACTACGTTTTTGAACCTCTATAGACGACGTGTGTAGTCACAGTTCCTGACTGAACGAGAACAAATCAGCTTTAATAAAGGAACCTTTTATTAAGTAACAGGGAGGATGTTGTAACCATGGAAACCGTCATTAGCTAGATTACTCGTTACTAAATAAATTAGCAGTGTTTATTTTGAATGCTGCGGTGATTCCCATCACTGATGTGTCACTAACATCCCGGGAACAAACACACATTTCACTGAGGATCACAAAATTCAGCTGCTTGTGTTTTTTAGTGAGAAATGCCGCAATGAATTCTGGGATTGCTTTGCATCCTGGTGAGCAACAGGCTTACTAACAGGATTTGTTATATTATAAACAGAACAGCGCCCCCGACAGCTTCACACGGTCTGTGATGCTGCTCTCTGCTCACATCCACATCTTTTTTATAGTCTGTTAATATCTGATGTAATAAATCCCACCTGTGCACTATAATAGTGTTAATAGGAAATGTAATAATAATAATAATAATAATAAGTAAGATAATAAGTAAGATAATAATAATAATAAGTATAATGGAGAATTCTGAAGGATGTGATTGTAATTATTATAATCTTTGTTGTGTTTGTAGGAATCTCTCTGGAGAAGGTGTTTGATTATAGTGAGTATTGGGAAGTGACCCGCGGTCTCTACGCTCCGTTCGACTGCACGGCCACCATGAAGTCGGGAAACGCCGACGTTTATGAGAATGAAATCCCTGGTGGTCAGTACACCAACCTGCACTTCCAGGCTCACAGTATGGGACTGGGAAACAAGTTCAAGGAGGTGAAGAAATCGTACGCTGAAGCCAACAAACTGCTCGGAGATCTTATTAAAGTAAGTGAGGCGGTTTACAAGATCCCTGCACACACACTAGGGGGCAGTGGTGAGCACACACAGCGCCCCCCCCCCCCCCGGGGGAGGGTCAGTTAAGGGGTTTGATGCTTCGCTTCTATAAAATGCTTTTGTATTTGCATGTGAGTCTCTGCTGTTCTCAGACGTAATTAAATCTCTGCAGCGTAACAGAACTTCATTATCACCTTCACACCATTTTCACACGTGTATTTGCACGCGAGAGCCCCGAACCGAAAGCTGCTCTCATGTTTTACATCTTAATTAAACTTTCTTTTGTTTTGCTTTTTTTTTCGTTTTAATGCCAAAAATTAGAAACGTTTGTGATGTCATGAAATCCTGTCACTGTTGCCCTGGATACTGATCTGGAGCAGCAGATCCTTTTCTCCTTGTATTAAGCAGCATTGTTGTTTGGTTTGACCCCCCCCCTCCCAGGTGACCCCCTCATCCAAGATTGTAGGTGATCTGGCTCAGTTCATGGTGCAGAACAGTCTTACACGTACGGAGGTGGAGGAACGAGCCGATGAACTTTCATTTCCTTTATCAGTGGTGGAATTTCTACAGGGTCACATCGGAATTCCACACGGAGGTTTTCCTGAACCGTTCAGGTCCAAGGTGAATAAAAACCTGTCTCACTCTCTGTAGTTCTGACTTACTGTAACAATCCCTGCTGGTTAATAAAACACATATGACAAGGTTAATATACAAAATATTTAAAAATGTTTAAAATACAGATTTAAAAGGGGCAAAAGACGAGAGATGCAAATGAAATGTACGATAAACAGATTCTGCTTTTATCTTTAAGCTGTTGTTGTTTATATTCTTGTTATATTTAGATGTTTTGTGCTTTTTGTGGCCTTGATCACAGTTAAAACCCGTCTGATTAAACTTTATCATTTTTATTTATAAGATTGTCACATATATTTGATTTATATTTATTACAGATATTCTGTTTTACATTTTGAGTTGTTTTTAAGAATAATTCAGATCATTTGTTGTGATAATCAGACGAAAGTGTTTTATAATCGACTCTGTGGACTAGTGGAATTGCACTTATGGAGTTCTCACCTGCACGAGTTCTTTTGTTCTTGTCCTGCACAGGTGTTGAAGTCACTTCCTCGTATCGAAGGTCGTCCAGGCGCTTCACTTCCTGCTCTGGACTTTCAGACGCTGGAACGACAGCTGCACGAGACCCACGGAGATGACATCACTCCAGAGGATGTGATGTCAGCAGCCATGTACCCCAAAGTGTTCCAGGAATTTAAAGACTTCACGACCACCTTCGGCCCTGTGGACTGTCTCAACACTCGCCTCTTCCTGGACGGCCCCAAAATCGCAGAGGAGTTCGAGGTGAGAATGAGGATGATGATGATAAAGATGGATATGATGATGATGTTAATAATAATTCATCTTTCTTGGTGATGTGTTGGATCGTCTCAGGTGGAGCTGGAGAGAGGAAAGATTCTACACATCAAAGCTTTGGCTCTGGGGGATCTGAACACGGCCGGTCAGCGAGAGGTTTTCTTCGAGCTTAATGGTCAGCTGAGATCCGTTCTGGTCAAAGACACCGTGGCCATGAAGGTAACGAACATCTGCTGTCCAGAAAGTGGCTGTGAGGTCGGGATTCGAACCCATAATCATCCGGGTCATGACAATAAACTTTACACGATGGAAATGCAACTCTGATGGGATTCGAACCCATCCCCTAGAAGTCTGGTGCACTTTCCATTGTGCCACAGAGTCTGACACCATTATAGTACTGTGTAATGACCCATGATTTGCATGTTCTCCCTGTGTCTGTGTGGGCTTTCCTCATGCAGTCAGGTTCATTGGAGATCCTGCAGTGACATGGATGGATTGTTTAGTTTTGTAGGGAATTAGAGAGAAATAAATAAATAAATATAATAAATATGAAATCATCTAGAATATAAATGTAAATATTCGAAGCTCTTAATGACTCGTGTGAAGCTCCAGAGAAACTTTTCATGTTTCTTTTTGTTTCCAGGAGATGCACTTTCACCCGAAGGCTCTAAAGGACGTGCGGGGTCAGGTGGGAGCGCCCATGCCCGGTAAAGTGGTCGAGGTCAAGGTCAAGGAAGGTCAGAAAGTGGAAAAGGGGCAACCTCTGTGTGTCCTCAGTGCCATGAAGATGGAGACTGTGGTCAACTCGCCTCTGTCCGGCACCGTGGCTAAAATCTACATCAAAGTCGACAGCAACCTGGAAGGAGACGATCTCATTCTGGAGATCACAGAGTAGAACCTCTGGGGAACGTCCAGGGAACCTCCGGGGAACGTCCAGGGAACCTCCGGGGAACAGCCAGGGTACCTCCGGGGAACGTCCAGGGAACATCTCGAAAACGTCCAGGGAACAATCTGAGGCAACAATCGGTTGGTTTCTGTGTAGGATTCGATATAAGCACAAAATACACACAGAAATCTAATTCATATCTTCATTAAATGATTGTGAGAGAAAATCTGATGATATTAAGACTTAATGAAACTAAAATAATGTAAATGTGCACCGCAGATGTTCTCGTTCTGTTGTTGTTGTTGTTGTTTATGGTTTCATGATTTAATCATTTGTAATGTTCATCGTAGCACAATTGATCCATGAGCTGAAAATATTACATGAATGTCTTTATTAATGTCAGTTTTAGAAATAGAGATTTATAACAAATATAAAGCAATAAATAATTATATAAATAGGAGAGACTTTATCACTAATAATGTTGTTTATTACTTCCTGTATAAAATAGAACAATTTACTGAAACGGCTCACCGGTCTCTTTAAACTCTAAAATAAAATAATTAAATAAACATAATTAAATACATGCGTGATCCAGTTTACATACATGCACATCATGGCATCTTCATTTTCTGCTAATTAATGATTTATCTGCATAATAACCAGATTGTGGATGTGAAACATGTTTATATTCGTCTTAAGTTTACATTTAATACAATTTTCATTGTGCATTCAGTTTCTGGTTCTCTTGTGAATAATAAAAAGTTATTAAAAGATTGAAATGAATTAATGATGTTATGAATGTGTTATTTAAATCCATTGCAGGTGGTGCAGTGGGATTTTCCTCTAGCACACCAGCACAGAGAGTCTGAATTCCCCAGATAAATGTGTGTTTATGATATTCAGGCGTCTGTATTTTGGAAAAGTAAATCCAGGCTGGATGGACGTTGGAATTCTTTGTTCCTGGTGTGACATGAAAATAAACTCATGAGAAGAAAAAACATAAAGTTCTAATGAAGTTACGATGCATCATAAGTGAGTCGCTTAAGAAACAAGAAACGATTAACTTGACAAAATTGGCACAATTCATATTTATGTTAATGAATCAATATTCACTTTAAACAGCAGAGGGCGCTGCCAACACTTACCAAGCTGCTAGTTTGTGCTTAATTTAAATAAAGTCGTTTGAAGAGAACTTAGAAATAAAAGAACAGTCATTAAAAAGATAAATAAAAGATCATTTTATTGACTATTACATTTTATGTTATTTTGAATAAAAATCATTTAAAACCCGAAATTACACGGTTCTAGTGGAGAATTGCTGAACGTGAGTCCCTAGTTAGTATCACTAGTAAAGCAAGTTTAGGATTCAGTGTGTTCGAAAAGTCGACTTGTGAACTTGTAAATGCGGTTCTTCCCCTACAGACCACAAGGGGGAGCCGAGAGAACCTTCATTCATGCTATAATAACTCGTTAAATCATTAAAACCAGGATGAAAGTCGTTCATTCGGTGTAAAAAGTCTCTGAGTGTGTTTAATGTTACAGAGACGATCACAATCTCGAACTGTAAGACTGCAGAACATTCTGCATTTAAAGTCTTTTCTCGATAGTTATCAACCCCCCTGAACCCCCAACCCCCCCTTCCCGGCAGCCCTTTTTTTTGCTCGTCACATTAGCTCTGATGCCATCGACGAGCCCTCATTAAGAATTCAGGGCAGTTCTAGGATCCGTCAGCACCTGCAGAAACAATGATGAATTAAATATGAATATTCAAAGTGTGACCCTGATACTCCAATAATACCCTCAACATCAATGACTACAATATTTACCCCCCTCGCCCCCCCCCAGTAAAGCTTCCAGCAGAGGGACCTCGGTGCCACTTTGTACCCGCGTTAAATCAATAAGATTAAATAAAGCCTCGATCGATACGTGAGTGATGTACAGCGGTTTAAAACTCTGGGCCTCATTTCCCTTGCGCGTCGTTACCTGCACTTCTTCTAGTTTTGCTATTTTGGTTCTTGACCTCTGACGGGTTCAAACATTCAGAACGGTTCTTTATTCTGAAGGCTGCCCTTCTTGCGCTGAGGCCCTGCAGACCCATGATGCATTGCTCACTCATCTGTAGCTGCACCGGTGACCAGACGAATCCATGAGTGCAATGACAGGGTCGGCCATCACAGAGCGCCCCCTGGAGGAGGCGAGGTTAAGAAGCTGAATTTGAGCCCCCAATCTTCAGGTTTCTTAAAGCTCTACACAATAAACTGCACTGTTGTAGTTCACGGTGTGACCAGATCTGGTCCTCCAGATGTAACGAGAACTTGTGATAAATATCTCGTGTCTTAATCCTAATTAAACGAAATGAAGGATTTAATTGAAGCTAATGGCAGTAGGATGATGTAAGTGGAGGTACCGCAGTCACTTACTTGCACTTCCTGTTTCATTAACATTCTTAATCCTCGTGTTTGTGATCCTCGTGTTTGTGATCCTCGTGTTTGTGATCCTCGTGTTTGTGATCCTCGTGTTTGTGATCCTTGTGTTTGTGATCCTCGTGTTTGTGATCCTTGTGTGCTGGCGACTCGGCGTGTGCTCGAGTTCTTATAGAAAATGTCACACTGAGCATTAACACTCGACTGAAAGCTACGTGTGTGTGTGGTTCTCTTCTAGACACGGCTTATTGCTCCGAGGTCCAACATCTTAGAGCTACAAATATGTGGACGTTTCCCAATTAAGCAACACGACGATGCACTATAGATGTACTTTCTTTATATGGTATAACAGGTCAGGATTGATTTTACACAACCCTCCCTATTTATCCATGCTTGGGACTGGCACTAGTTGATGCATCCCAGCCATTAGATGCTCAGTGAGTCTAATAAACCTGATTAGATGAGCTGCGAACCCAGAACCTTCTTATTAAAGGTGTCTGAGTAATAAACACATGAAAAGAAGAGAAACTTGATTTTAATGATCAAGTAGATCACTGTAATGATCACTGTAGATCATTCTAAACTCTCCTGCTACAAGATCAAAATAGAACTCAAGCACTTTGTGCCAAATAGAACCGAGACGTTAATAATCCTGAAAGAACATTTCAAGTTGAAGAGAACGAGGTTCAGGAACGTCACCATCTCATCTGCCAAGAAACATTTAAAGAAGTAAACCCACACATACTGAAAATAACTCCACAGTCCTTTTCAAAATGGCAGCAAACATGCTCACATCTCTCATTTGATCTCTCATTAATGATATAAAACATCTTTTGTGTTAAATATTTCCCTGTTGTACTGATCATACCCTATATATATATATATAGGGTATGATCATCGTCGTATATATATATAACCCATACCTGTTATACATCATTCTCAACATTCATAATGTTCAGACACGTCTGTGCTGTTTCTGCTTCTAACATCAGGACCCTCGTTTAGGTAACTCAGGTGAGGTCAATGCCATCTCAGCAACATGAACACAAACCCCTGGTAACCCCGTCATCATTCAGATCAAACGTCCTGAAGTCAAGGACCAAGAAGATACTCAAGAACACTAATCCCAATAATGATGAGTGTGTCTGGTTCAAAACAGAGAGAACAAGAGCAAAATGTGTGCGCACACACGCACGCACACACGCACACACACTAGGGGACAGTAGTGAGCACACAAGGTGTTCGGTGTCTTGACCAGTCAACTGCAGGAATCGAACAGGAAACCTTCTGATCACAAGCCCAGTTTTCTAATCACAGGACAAATTCTCATGGTTAACGAGAGGAGGGATATTTGAACCCATGACCCTCAGGCTGTGCACCCAGAGCGACAGGGTGACAGGGCGACAGGCCGACAGAGTGAGTCTGTGTGTCTCTTGGTCACCCACGGCAACAGCAGCTTTTGTATTTCAGCCACGTACTTTACAGTCCCACATACATGAATCACGAGATTTAAAACCAGGAGAAGTGATCAGAGGATCAACCTTCCTCCTGTGTGTGTGTGTGTGTGTGTGTGTGTGTGTGTGTGTGTGTGTGTGTGTGTGTGTGTGTGTGTGTGTGTG
>JAOUQU010417588.1:0-10988 GCA_028566735.1 Ammoglanis amapaensis
ACACACACACACACACACACACACACACACACACACACACACACACACACACACACACACACACACACACATCATTTATGTTTTAATATCGTCCACCACAGAAAACATTCACACAAACGATGAGTTTCTAATTTATTTTATATTAAATGCAGAACCATTAAAGTACAAATTTGAACAGCTCGTGTCAAAACCACTAATTAAATAACAATGTTGTTGTTGTTGTTGTTGTTGTTGTTGCTGTTGTTGTTGTTGTTACCAGATTTGCCATAAAACGTCCGAAAAATGAATCTTATGTTACTTTATCTGCAGGTTAAAAAAATATTTTTTGGGCAGCATTTTGTTTGTTTACATGCTGGAATCCGTCGCCAGAAAAGTGAATTTATTCTCGTCCGTGGTTCTTTATTTAAACCGTGTTCGTTTACCACCTGCTGTAGGTCTCACGGGTTCATTAAAAATAACTATTTGTAAACAAAACTCCTCGCTGACCACTGATTGGTTGAGAGCAGAAGTTGCTTATCATGTTTTGTAAAAAAAAACCTCTTTAAATATGGACCTTTATTTAATCACGTGCTTCTCTTGACAGACACGACGGCTGACCAAGGCTGAGCGGCAGCGTTTTAGCGAGGAGGTGGAGATGCTGAAAGGGCTGCAGCATCCCAACATCGTTCGCTTCTACGACTCCTGGAAATCGACGGTCAAGGGCCACAAGTGTATCATCCTTGTTACCGAGCTCATGACGTCAGGAACACTGAAGACGTAAGTTCGGTCCTCCCAGGCGGCGTTACGATCGGCTCCTCGAATTGCTCACATGTGGCTGAGAGATTAAGCCTGACGTGTGTGTGAGTGTGTGTGTGTGTGTGTGTGTTCGGGACTACTATGCCGGGGTACAAGGAAATGTCAGAGCCCTTCGATCAGCGTTCACAAACACTTCTTTATTTATAAAGCACTTTAAATAATCAGCTTTGCTTTCTACATCGATATAAAAGTAAAAGAATTATATGCATTAAAATATAACACAATTAAACAACCTAAGTGTCGAACGCTAAGCAAAAGGACCTAAAACAGAAAGTGTAGAAGCCTCTCTAATGGAAGATAATGAGATTAATAGGTTTCCAGTGTTTATCTCATTTCATTACCATTACTGTGTTATTATTGTGACATCATCTATTAAAACCAGTGAATCCAGATGTTTTCAGTTTAAAGCCTCTGTGACACTTTTAAGCCTTTTGGGTTTGATCCTTTAGTTGGGTTGTTATTTCATAACGGACAAAACGGCTTTGGAAAGGCTTTTATGAGCGCTCATCCTTAATAGTAAATAAATAAATGAAATAAACAGTAATGATTGTATTTAGCTTGAAGATTAAGCGATGATGTGGGCGGAGTTTATCGATTCGTACTCCATCACTTGGACTTAATAATAAAACTTTAATCATTTAATAATGGGGCGGCACGGTGGCTAAGTGGTTATAGCACTGTCGCTTTCTGTTTCGGAGTTTGCACGTTCTCCTCATGTCAGCGTGGATTTCCTTTGGGTACTCCGGTTTTCTCCCAAACATGCAGTCCAGAAACATGCACTAGTTCGATCGGAGATGTGTAAAGATTGTCCTGTAGTTTCACAAGATCCTCGTAGGGATACGGGTTTGGAGAAAGACCTGGCAACCTACTCCGTAAAAAACATTCACTGAGAGACTCCCGGGATCGGTAGCGCCCCACAGAGGGACCCGAGAGTCGACTGGAAACGGGTAAACACACAATTTATTAATTACTTACTGGCTGATTTCTGATAAACGCCTTAAAATAAACTCGTAAATCAAAACTTGACACTATAAACTGTATAAATGATCTTTAGAGTCTTTTATATCTCACCTTTGCCCTACCCAGGGATCGAACCCGTGTGTTCTTGCTGTGAGGCAACAGTGTTAAGCCCTAAGTCACCGTGCCTCCCACTTATTATATTACCAAGTGCAATTAAATTTGATTTGTACCTCATAAGCATAAAAGAACAGACTGTCCCGGACCGTTCCCATCGGCCTTGTGATTTCCAGGTATTTTTTTTTTCTTCTCAGGTATCTCAAAAGATTTAAAGAAATGAAGCTGAAGCTCCTCCAGCGATGGTGCCACCAGATCCTGAAAGGTCTTCACTTCCTGCACACCCGGACGCCTCCCATCATTCATCGCGACCTCAAGTGCGACAACATTTTCATCACCGGTCCCACTGGCTCCGTCAAGATCGGAGATTTGGGCCTGGCTACACTGAAAAGTGCTTCTTTTGCTAAGAGCGTCATCGGTGAGCTGTTTGTATACACTTTGAGAATATTATTTCACCACTGGAGATTTGCAATTTATCCTGATTCGTGCAGTGAAACACACACACTAGGGGGCAGTGGTACACGGAAACAAGTACTTTAGCCACGGAACCCCTGGGGAGCGGTTAGGGGTTCGGTATTTTGCTCAATGGCGGCACGGTGACTGAGTGGTTATAGCACTGTCACCTCACTGCAAGAAATCCCGGGTCCGATTCCCGGGTCGGGCCGGGAGCTTTCTGTGTGGAGTTTGTATGTTCTCCCCGTGTCATCGTGGGTTTCCTCCGGGTACTCCGGTTTTCTCCCACAATCCAAAAACTTGAACTAGGTCGATCAGAAATGGGTAAAATTGTCCTGTAGTTTCACAAGATCCCTGTAGTGATACGGGTTTGGAGAAAGATCTGGCAACCTACTCCGTTAAAATAGTTGCTGAGTAACTCTGGGGATCAGTAGCGCCCCATAGAGGGACCCAAGAATCAGAAACGACTGAAACGGGTAAATAAATACATATCTTGTTCAAGGGCACTTCAGTCGTGACCCGTCGGCTCTGGGAATCGAACCTGGCAACCTTTTGAAGGTTCACAAGCCAAGTTCTCTAACTAGCAGGTCCTGGTTACCAACTATTGGCATTTTTATGAGCAGCCTGTGCTGCAAGGGAGGCAACTAGATGGGTTTAGAGTGTCTCAATCGATTAGATTAGATTAGATTCTACTTTATTGTCATCGTACAAAGCCAACGAAATGCAGTAGCATCTAACCAGAAGTGCAGGGTAGATATTATTGATATATAATACAGTTTAAAGTGCGAGGTGACCGTCATCTACCTGTCGAATCAATCAATTGTAAGGTACTTTGGATGTGAAGGCGTCTGCCTAAATGCTGACAATAAAAAAAACGAACTGAATGAGGTCCTGGTAGGTTGTCACTGGTATATCCGGCACCATGCTGACTGCAGTGCATCCTCCAGCTGCTAGAAGGGATGTGGGGAAGGATCCATAAAGTAAACAAACACATCCATCGATTGTGTGGTCCTACAGATGCTCCAGTTTGGGTTCAAGTCTGGAAAAATGTAGGGGGAGGGGAGGGGGGTGCAGGGTAGGGAAGTGTTTAGGGACTTGGAAAAATCTAGAAAGAGTTTCTGTGTGGAAACTAAGCGGCTCCTTTGCTCTTCATACCTTGTTATGTTGGTGTAAAAGTGACCTTTACAGTCATAACAGCAAACATGACCTACACGACACTACCGCTCCTATCTAGAGTTTGTTTGTGTATGTGTTCTTGCCGTGTTCTTGCCGTGTTCATACCAGGAACCACCTAACAGAGACGTCATTCCTGATACTGATGGCTGGACCGTACGGATTCGTTATATACGTACACGACACGTAGGACGTCTGTAGGTCAGCATTTCTGGAGTTGAATGTTTCAGGAGCGGGAAAGAAAAACCTTGGCAGACGTTCTTACTCGTGTCTCAGCAGTTTTTAATTCATAACTGACATATTTTGGTGGGTTTTGGATTCTTTCCAACCGTCTAGACTAATTTCCGTACCGCGGCTTTGACCCTGGAACACGAAACATTTTCGTCATGTGATTTTATGATAATAATAATAGAATTTTATTTAGGAGCGTCTTTAATGACACACAAGGACACTTTACAAGTAAACAGTAACAGTGATAATAAATATTAGTTAGACTAAAACTAATAAATGAAATGATATAAATAAGAGTTAGGAATTATTTTCATTGTGTTGCTGTTGTCTGGGTTACATGGTGGGACTTTGTGGAGCTTCAGGATGATCTGTGATGTCATAGGGACAGTGTAGCCTAGTGGGTCGAGCGTTGGGCGAGGAACCCAAAGGTTGGGGGTTCAAATCCAGGCTCTGCTACACGGCCACTGCTAGGTCCTTGAGCGAGACCCTTAACCCTGTCTGCTCCAGGGGGCGCCGTACGTACATCTATATATGTATATCGAGTGATTTTCACCCGACGTTACTGATAGAGAGGAACTTATTTTATGGGTGGAATTTACCCCGATGTTTATGTTTGTGTTTAAATTATTAGTGGGTAAAATAAAACCAACGTTAGTCGATGGTGTTACTCATTGAAACGTTTAGTGTACTAGGGTTAACTGGAGATACAGAATTGCCTTGTAGATGAATGAGTGTGTGTTTGTGATTTCTCTGTGATGGATCGTCGTCTCATTTATCACTGGACCTCAGTGACCCTGGTTTAATAAGTTATTATAAGAAAGTGAGTAAGAGGGTTTTCACTATAATAGGGGACCTGGTATGACGTGTTTTTGCATAATTTCACAGGCACACCTGAGTTCATGGCTCCCGAGATGTATGAGGAAAAGTACGATGAAGCTGTGGACGTTTATGCCTTCGGGATGTGCATCCTAGAGATGACCACGTCCGAATACCCTTACGCAGAGTGCCAAAACGCAGCTCAGATCTACCGCAAAGTCACAAGCGTGAGTACCGTGGTTTATTTATTTACTGTCAAACCTGGAAACGTATTCGCAGTGTTAGTCGACCATTTGTTTTTAGGACCGTACTAAATGTATAACGGTGGCACGGTGGCTGAGCGGTGTTAGCACTGTTGCCTCACAGCAAAAAGTCCCGGGTTCGGTCCCCCGGAGTTTGCACATTCTCCCCGTGTCAGCGTGGGTTTCCTCCCACAATCCAAAAACATGCACTAGGTCAATCGGAAATGTGTAAAATCGTCCTGAAGGTCTCTGTAGCGATACAGGGTTGGAGAAAGATCTGGCAACCTACTCCGTAAAAATATAATTGCTGAGTAACTCTGGGGATCGGTAGCGCCCCATAGAGGGACCCGAGAGTCAGAAACGACTGAAACGGGTAAATACATACAATAAAGGGTGTAAATATGCATATCAGAAGTGCAAATTAATGTGTGCAAGGTTGCAAAATCTGCCAAAATTGATGTGTTTTATTTTATTTTGTTAACAGAAACATTTCCACACTTTTATATTTCGTTTAAGGACTGTAATTATATTGATATTTTATTATATAATAATATATTTTAGATTTAGTTCTATTTTTTGGATGTGCTGATGTGCCCGTCCAAAATTTTACCATGCAACCTACCGTGAAAAGTTCCCACGCAGACCCACTAGAGGGAGCGCTATAGCCCTCACACTTGTAGTAAAAGCATTCGCTCGGTTCCTCGATGTTTATGATGTTTTGTTTCCCATCCAACATTTTTTTAAAACGTTCGCTGTTCGATATCGACGTTAATAAAACAACGACGTTTCTCATTTGTAAACACAAACGCGACAGAACCTGCAGGAACTGGGCGCCATTTAGCGTTGTGGGAGCGTGGAGTTACTTCGCCATGCAGAACTATATGAGAGAAAAACAAAAGTGTAAATCAACCTGAAGATGAATTTTCATGTTCAAGATTTTCATGTGATAATAACGTGACAATAATAATAATTAAAACATTTAAAACGCTAGAGAAATGCATAACAAACTCTCGCTTGTATTTGAAATTTGAGATCGATAGTGTAGAAGTTTCCTGACGAACCCTTTTACAAACGTTTTCCCGTATCGTTCCTACATACAGAGAAAAGGACCCGTTTTGGTTCGTGTGTTATTTTTCGGTCTCCTCGGCGCTGCAGCTGCTGGAGTGTGTGGACAGAATGGAGATAAAGATGGATAGAGGAACGAGGAGGAAGAGCGTGTCGGGTCCGGAGCCAAAAACGCTGGACCGTCGCTTGGCTGCTAATGTAGAGGCGCTAGAACACAGGGGAGAGTTTGTCCTGCCCACAATCACTACCACATCTCTGTCTCGGGCCCCCGGCATCCTGAGAGCCCCACGGAGCCAACACGTCCACATCAGACGTCAGATCACGTCTAGATCTGACATATAAACGAAGGTTACGAGGCATCGTTGTGATTGTAATCGTAATCAGTGGACTTTCTAAATGAGGTACATCATTAATGGCGCCCACCGTTGCCAGACGTTTTTTGTTTCCTCCCTTTGGTTTATTTAAACATTAGTTCTTATTTTAAATATACAGTGTATGTATACATATATGTACATATTTCATAAGTCTTTTTTTATTTTATTGTAAGACTTTATCCGTGAACTGTTTTTGCTTTACATATGACAATAAAAGTCTTGAATCTTGAACGAAACACACAAACAGGTGACGACCATCCATGAACTAATTAAAAAAATGAGAATAATTCATCATTTAATTGCAATAATTGGTAAACCAATTATTTCGAAGACGTTTTTGAAGATGCACCTCCGGTGGCGTCAAGTTGGATGACGTCTCGTCTCCACAAGTTTCCACAAGAGCCCTTGAAAACCGTCCCGAAAGAGCCCAGGCTGGGAAATACTTACGATTATGATTCTTTTACAAGGATATGGAATCTTCTTCTGTTTTTTATCCTAACATACCGAGCGCCTCCAGAGAAGTAAACACTGCTTATTTATTGCCTTCGTCTTCCTATATCTTCCGTGACCGGGCATTTATTTTATATTAAGCCATTGCGTGGGTGGGTGTGTAAAGCATGTTTGTGTATATCAGAGGAGCTGCTTTAGCTCTTAATCCTCAGGAGAAAGGAAAAAATGTCGGAGTCGCAGAGCCGCTCCACTTTCGGTAAACATATGCGGGAATAACAGACGGAAAACAATGTGGCTTTCTGTTAGCGTTTAATCTGATGCGTGGTGCTGATGCAGGGCTCCGGAAACGATGTGTGTGTGTGTGTGGGGGGGGGGATCCGACGTATGTTCAGCCTCACGGGCATTAATGAGGTCAGAGTCGTCTCGCGGATGCTTTTCCCATTCCACCTGCAAACAGTTTGGGTCAGGGATGAGTTTGGGTCAAGGCTTTGTACCAGACAGTCTGGTTTCCACGCATCTCTAGCTGATGTTGTTGGTCATAATCAGCTGAAGCATTCATAGTTTGCCAAAACGATCAATCTCAGACCATATTTTACATTTCCAACCATTCCACAAAAAAACAATTTGTTTGTCTTTGACTGATCGTTGAATAGAAGCGGTCCAGACATCGATCCCTGGAGGACTCCATGCCAAAGTCTCCATGTGCAGTTTGGACTCTGGACTCGACTTGTAAACTCCACGGAGTCCATGGATCTATAAAAGATTAGAGATTTACATTCTCTAACCATCCTGGATCGATTCTGGACTCGATCTCTTATCATTACAGTGCAGAGATTTCAACACCGGCATTCTGAAGGACCCGTAACTGGTTGATGCTCGTTTCGGGATGCCCGGTTAACGGACGTTCCTAGTAATCCACCCTACAAGGAATGAAAGCATTTGATGATCACGCTGGGTTACCAGACTGTTGTTCAGTTCTCTGTGTTGTAATGAAATGATTGTTTTAATTAGTGGTTCATTCTGTTCAGTGAAGCATCGATAACTTTTATAGATTGAACCGTGTTGAATAGAGACACCAATAAGTTACTGAATTCATGATATGAAGTTGTTAACTAGAGCTCGACGCAGAACAAACATTTCTAGATCTTTATGTCAAAAGAAACACTGATATTATTGATTCGGTATGTATATTATTATATGTATATGATATTATATGTAAATGATATTATAAGTATATGATATTATAAGTATATGATATTATATGTAAATGATATTATAAGTATATGATATTATATGTAAATGATATTATATGTATATGATATTATATGTATATGATATTATATGTATATGATATTATATGTATGCACGATGGTACTGATAAATCCTCCAGTCCAGTCAAGTATAATATTTACTTTCTTTAATCATCTAACCGCGGCTCGTCGTGTTACACACCACGGTTACCCTCCGGTGAGTTCCAGGCACGACGGCTACAGTCGGACTTTTATGTCCGGAACATTGTTAGAATGAGGAATGACCGTCATCCTGCTTGGGCTTAAATAATTTAAAATTTGGCGGCGGTAAACTGCCTGGATCCCGGGGTCTCGAATCCTCAACAGCGCCATCAACGTCTACAATCTCGATATAGCCGCAATTGGAGATGTCTGGATAGCCTGGAAGAATAGCGGCGGAGACCTCGGCTGTTTCCTCAGAGGAAGCCTGGAACCTACGATCGCCACAACGACTGGAAAAAAGCATAAGAGAGGCAGGGAAATGTAAATGTGATGCTTATTTGACTCCGGGGGGGGGATGTTGGTGTAATCAGGACTTACAGCTTTCCGCTGCAGGTTGAAAGAAGAGTTTTATTCTGCTGATCTTGCTTAAACATACTACAATCATAAAAAGAAATAAGCAGTTCCGGTTGATTTAGAAAACTCTCACAAGAGCTCACAGGAATGTTCCCAAAATGCTTCTTCGTAATGTTGATTTGTAGAACGGAGCATGTTTGTGAGAAATCATCCGGTGCTTCTTCCATGCAGCCAGTGTCGGCTTCATCTAGGAATGGTCAAGGAGTTATTAAAAGTTATTGAAGATTTAGTATTATGTTTGTTTATGTTTATTATTTATTAACGTCATGTTTTTTATGTTTCTAGGTAACACCCATGACATGAAACATTCATCGCACAAGTCCCATCGAATGATGGATTCGTATCTCCAATTTGCCTCCCATGGATGTTTTTGTTTTTTAGACTGTCGGAGGAACGCGTTAGTGCAGACATCTGAAGAACATGCAAACTCCACACAGAAAGCCCCCCCCCCCCCCCCCCCGGGTGTACCAAAGGAATCGAGCCGCCACCACATACGATGGTGACTTCATCTATATATCTGTATGGGATCGGGATGATGCCGATGAGAACGCCTAGACACATCAGACACACGGTGATGTGGAGGGTGGGAGTGCACCAGTATCAGGACCTGCATCTGTGTCCAGTAGGTGGTCAGAAGGATCATTTGGCATCTGCTAACCTTGAATTACCTGCCCGGTTTGGCGGCCGGTGTGCTTAGTTAAGGCAGATGGCCGAGGTCATTCCGGAAGCCTCGGACATCGGGTGCTGGCTATATATAGGACGGCTGTGACACGGACATTTAGTGTGTTTGTTTATTTTTTTGTTATTTTTTGCCAGCGCGAATTTTTATGGTTAGATAATAAAAACCTTATATATATATATATATATAAATGTTTACGTGCTTTCACAAATACTCAGAAACAATTATAGCCTTGAGGTTTCGGCGCTCGACCAATAAAACAGAAGATCACCGGTTGAAACCCCACTCTTGCCAGGTTGGCCCTTCAAGTGAGGCCCTTAACCCTTAATTGCTCAGACTATCTGTATAGTGTACGGTCTCTCTGGACAGTGTCTGCTAAATGCTTTGAAAAATTTGCCATAATATTCTGTCTAGCACGTCGAAATTGAAAATAAAAATAAACTAAATGAATGTAATAATCAGCACAGCAATCCCAGAATTCATAGCGGCAGCAGTGGCTCGTAATGTAAGTTTGGATAGCATCTGCTAAGTAAATGCTAAATGTGAAGACCTCTCAAGCTGGATGAAGTGACTCTTAACAAACACACACACACACACACACACACACACACACACACACACTTGTATTTGTAACAATTGAATTTTTCGCCCTGACGGTGGCTAAAATGTAAATATAAATCACTGCACATTGTACCATCAACTGGCCTAACGCGTATGAAAGGGCTTCGAACTTACGACGTTCCGTATTCTATTCAGAATTAAGATCTTAGGCCTCAGACAAAATAGCGTTAGCAAGTTAGCTTCAGGCTCTGGTGACCGTGGCAATGGAAACGGTTCAGATCCTCTCACGATATCAATTCTGCAGAACAATTTAGAACCTTCTTCACTGGAAGGATTTAGAACTCCGATCCGGAAGTTTCTTTTATTATCATTTATATATTAAATCTTAACCGGCTGTCGGAATGAGTTCAGAATCAGCGACACGGTCAAGAGGAACATGCGGCTAATATTTCATCCCAGCGCCGTACAGTACGTGGTAAAGTAATTAGGAGTTAATTATCACTTTATAAGTAGCAGGGATATGAAGTTGCTGCTATGATGCACGATCTCTGAAAGAGCAGCTAATTACAATAAATAATGAATAAACTTTTTTTTGTGCGCTCATCCGTGCGGGACAGAGGACGCCGATTTTTATCAGTGTCATTTTTTTATCGAACGCTCTTAAAATTTTAATGTCTTAATCCTGATTGAACATTACAGACGTGTAAAGATGACGTTGAGCACATGGTTTTGTTTCAGGACGCCGTGTTTGGGTCCTGTGTTGATTATTGCGCTGTGAGAATCTGTAACAGGATCGTCAACTGTCCATTAAGCAAACACGCCAGTTTAAACATTCGTCTAGAGTCACTGAAAACCCGGCTGAGGAAAAAACGTCGTGGTGTAATGAAACTGGACTGAATATTAAAAGACTTTCCATATAAATGGTTGTCGCAGGTTTTATAAATTATTAATTAACACAAGTATATAAAGTAAATCATGTAAGCAATCATAAAATAATTATAATAATAATAATAATAACACTTTGTAATGTGGCATGAATGCTTAAAAATGCCAAACCCCTGTTGTGTGCGCGCTGTGTAACGGTGCGGGCAGATTTTCCACAGGTTTTTAAATAATACATTTTAAATAGTGTGTGTGTTTGTGTGTGTGTGTGTGTGTGTGTGTGTGTGTGTGTGTGTGTGTGTGTGTTTAATTCAGTTATATACTGCAA
>JAOUQU010417597.1:0-10987 GCA_028566735.1 Ammoglanis amapaensis
AGACCCGATCAGAAAACAACATGTGGACTCAGTGCAGTTTGCAAGCAACACTTAGTCCATCACATAATCATAGTAATGTAAAAACACGGCAGTTAGATTTTTAAAATTTAACCGAGGGAGAAGCGGCAGCCAGACGCGCCAGCGTATCTCTCGCAACCCGGAAGCTTCGAGTGATTTCGAGTGGTCCGGTAACCAGAGGCATGCATGCGCTCACACTGAAGGTGGGGGAGCATGTTGACTGGACAACCTTTTTAATTACCAAACTCCCTCAGCTACAGATATTTCTGGGTTACTCCTGGTTGTGAGCCCACAATCCCCAGATAGATTGGTCGACGAGATCTGTGTTCATGTGGGACACTGGGTGCAGAGACGCCTGCCTTCTATCTAACTCTTTAGTTCCCTCCAGCAGGTTCAACAGTCGGGAACCCGACCTGACTCGCGTACCAGCTCAATATCATGATCTGCGGGAGGTGTTCAGTGTGGCCCAAAGTCAGATTCTCCCGCCACATCGATCATATTATTGCGCCATTAATCCGGTACCCGGTGCGTCCCCTCCCAGAGGACGACTTTTCTCATTAGCTGGTCCTGAGAAGGTGGCCATGGAGAGGTATGTTAAGGAGGCGCTGAGACAGGGGTTCATTCGGCCTTCATCCTCAACTGCTGGGGCAGGCTTCTTCTTTGTGGAGAAGCGTGATGGGACTCTTCGACCATGCATCGACTACAGGGGGCTCAATGCAGTCACTGTGTGAGACAGACATCCGCTTCTGCTAATGTCCACGGCCTTTGAGACACTTCAACAGGCAGCCTTGTTAACTAAACTTGATCTTCGCAACGCGTACAATTTGGTCAGAATCCGGCAAGGCGATGAATGGAAGACTGCGTTTATTACCACCACTGGTCACTATGAGTACTTAGTCATGCCCTTTGGTTTAATGAATGCGCCAGCAGTTTTCCAACGATTCATTAACGAGATACTGTGGGAGGCTCTTGATCGGTATGTTTATGTTTACCTGGACAACATTCTTATTTTTTGCAGAACCGCCCAGGAACATGTTAGACATGTCCGATGCGTGCTCCAACCCCTGCTTAAGCATCGACTATTTGTCAAACTGGAGAAGTCGGTTTTTCACGTTAATTCTGTTCCCTTTCTGGGTTTCATCGTGGGCCAGGGGGTCCTGCAGATGGACCCAACCAGAACTAGGGCTCTGAAAAATTGGCCAATTCCACATTCTGTGTGCCAGGTGCAACAATTCCTAGGGTTTGCCATTTTCAGGTGCTTTATCCGTAGTTTTAGCTCCATCGCAGCTCCTCTTATGGCCCTTACAGGAAAGGGAAAGTTTCAGTGGATGGACCAGGCGCAAAGAGCCTTTGATCGACTCAGGAGTCTGTTAATGGAGGCACCGGTCCTGTGACTCCCCGATGTTGGGTAGCCATTTGTGGTTGAAGTAGATGCTTCTGATGTAGGGGTCGGGGCAGTCCTTTCACAGCGGGTGGGCCCTGATGGGAAACTGCACCCATGCGCTTTTTTCTCGCATCATCTCACACCCCCAGAGCGCAACTATGCAGTAGGTGACTAGGAGCTCCTAGCAATTAAGCTGGCATTAGAGGAATGGCGGCACTGGTTAGAGGGGGCAAAGCATCCATTCATGGTTGGGACAAATCATAACGTTCCGTCCCGGTCAACGAGTTCTGCTCTTCCAAAGAATCTACCCATTAGAGGCTCTGCAAGTGAGCTAGCGCCTAGGTTCGTTGGCCCGTTCCAGGTAGTCAGGCAGATCAACCTGGTTTCGTAGAGGTTGGCTCTGCCTCCCACAATGCGGGTGCACCCAACTTTCCATGTCTCTCATCTTCGACCTTTTGCTTGCGGGAGATCGACACAACCCCCTCCGCGACCTCCCGGGCCTCGGATGATACAAGGGGCACCAGCGTATACGGTTCATCAGTTACTGGACGAAAGGAATGTACAAGGAAGTACACAATTCCTAGTGGACTGGGAGAGGTACGGGCCTGAGGAGCGATCGTGGCTCCCTCTCGCCAGATTCTTGAGCAGAGCTCTCTAGCAGGCTGCAGGCATATGGCAATGACACCGAATTCAGATCTGTTGATTTGATAGTTGGTTGCATTTAGAATATTTAATAAGTATTCATGGACAAACTATAATAACAAGCAGTATTTTTAGGCCAACAGAGAAGTTCTTGCTGGCAGTCATGGCCCACCATTGTGTAAAATGATTGTCCTAGAAAGTTGTCTCTAAGCACTCTATTGTGTTGTACAGTCTATGTTTGCACTATAAACATAGACCTGATATGATCTGCTGTGATTTACACTGGCAACAAATTATGTCTGAA
The DNA here is from genome assembly GCA_028566735.1 of Ammoglanis amapaensis. Lineage (NCBI taxonomy): Eukaryota > Metazoa > Chordata > Actinopteri > Siluriformes > Trichomycteridae > Ammoglanis > Ammoglanis amapaensis. The sequence goes on from JAOUQU010417597.1 coordinate 2,349, forward strand.
TTGTGATTGGATAAATGCTTTCATATAAAAACATGTCTAGAAAACTGAACAACCATCGGAAAAGCAATGAATAAAAGCTGAATGCCGAATAAGGCACAATGCCGAATAAGAAGCAAACATTGATTTGGTGACAGATTTACTTCTAAGGTCAAGATAGGCATTTCAAGAAAAGCTTGACATTGTTAAAAAGGTAGAACATTTATTTGTAGCGTGTTGCATTTAGTACAGTGTTTACAGCTGAAGTGTGTTAGGAATACAATGTGTCACTTCCTTAGCTCATGAATATTCACAAAAAGGGTCTATAGTGCAACCCATCAGTGTAAATCACAACAGAATTCACAGTATACAGGCACCATCTCTATTCACATCGAAAAGCATCGTGTCACCAAATGTCATTTCAAGAAGTTCAGGGAGAGGGGGCGTTTCTTTCTGCACTTCTTGTAGTGACATTTTCTTGAGTACCTCTTTGTTCTTAATGTGAATGTCTTGAACATTTTCTTATAGCATTCTCAAAATGTATATTGAACACAACCATATGTCTGCCTCGAGCATATAAAAAAGTTTTCTACCATGGAATAAATCAAAGCTGAGCAGAGAGACTGCATACCTCGTTTATGTCTGGCTTTTCTTCCAGTTTCTCCATGCACACATGCTTGGCAAACTTTGGCTAGATAGCATTTTAATATGCTTCAGGTTCGTTCGTAGGAAAAGTATTACAATCCCTATTTGTGAAATGACCTTGTCAGCATGTGATCAGCGCTACCTTATCTGATATGTAGCCACGGAAACTCTAATTGTTCATATATCTACATAAAGTTTTTGCCATGTTGTTAAATGTTAACATGTTGAATGTGTTTTATTTAACAAAGTTTGGCATGATAATCAACTTTACAATACAGAAAGTAACACCCATGTATCATCTCCAATAAACAGCTTCAATCAGCCTATGAATTCAGGTGTTAATTTATCAATATCAGTCTAATATGTACGACGACGTATTAAAACCACTATTTTTTAAAGTAAAGTTACACCTGCAAGTGTAACTGCACATCAAGCAAATTGTTCTCTGGTTGTTTTTGCAATTTTCTTTTTTGGTTTTGACCAATGTGTACAAAAATAAAAAAGTTTGAATACCCCCAGTCATTGCACGCTGACGACGAATTGGTGGTATTTGTTAATAATAGTGAACAAATAATTGTACAAAGTCATCTAAACAACTCGACTTCTCGCAGCAACATCAAGATGACTTGAAGTAAGTAACATTAAGAAACTAAACTTTGGAAGATGTAGGTACAAGTGAAACTGAACTGTGTTGATGATTCTTATTTAGTTATTAGTTCTGTTTTAGGTAGGTTTGTGATCTCGAATTCTCCATTGTTGCTATAATGAGGTGCTATTGCAAAATAGATCTGAGCTACAACATTGTTATTCCATCTGGATGGTGCTTTAGATCTCTGGCCGGTTCCAGATTGATTTTATAAACTACTATCCAGTACAACCTTAAAATAATTTTATTCAAAATGTTTGTCTTGTTCTTGTGAAGCAAATGTTGTTTTGTGACATGTGTCTTGTTACACCACTAACTACAAGTAGTTGGATTGAAACAGTCAATAAGGAAAGAAAGAATTCACATGGAAAGGTGTCATGACGAACACTCATATGTGTTCATATAGTGTTCATACTATACACACATGTGTTCATATAGTAAAATTGATAAAGGTTTTGATTTATTGCTTTATAACATGAACGATCAGGTTACTTGAAAGCCAGTGTATTTCTTCTTTTTCAATGATTATTGTTTAATGTATAATTATTATTGTTGAGTGTTATAATGTAAATTGTATATTTTATCTGTGTAACAATTTGACACAATAGAATAATTTACATTGGCACATTTTTTTGTTTTCTATTTCAACTGTAAGAAAATTCTTGTTGATGTGTACAGGGTTCTGGTAGGAGCACCACGGGCAAATTCATCCTTTAGCAACTCCATTAACTCTCCTGGAGCTGTGTTTAAATGTCGTATACACAGCAATCCAGCTCGCCGATGCACTGAAATTGACCTGGGCAGAGGTAGGTCTTAACTTTACAGAATGTAAGAATGCTATGCTTTAAAAAAAGTCCGATAGCAGTTTTCCACAGAAACATTAATGAGATCAAAGTTTATTTATTGTTTTATATTAACAAACATATCTGTATTAATTGTAAATATACAGAATGAATCATTTATATGAGATAATTTATTAATTATTACCATTAATAAAATGGTAATGGTTGGTGCTATCAATTTTCTGTTTGTATTTAGGTGTATCCATATAAATGACCCAACCATTCTGCTTGCTTTGTGAATTGCAATCAACTCCTACTTAATTAATTCAGTTGTTTAAGTCGTACAGGGGTGTAAATTCAACTCTGAATCAATTATATAATTATTACATTTAAAAAATTTAATTAAAAATCATATGAAAACTAAAGTCAGATAATTATAATAAAAAGAAAAGATCCACTATCCAAGTTGTCATGTATACTACACGTGGATTTGATTTATTCCTTTCCATTCAAGAGTGACTAGTACATAACTTTTTATTAAATAAATTATTCATTAATTTATGACAGAATATTATTGTATTGTATAATTATTGATTATAAATCACATTCAAATATAACTGGCTTTACTTTTTCCACATTTTGTTACGTTACAGACTTATTCCAAATTGTATACAATTATTTTTTTTCTTTAATTTTTATTTCTATTTCCTTTATTTCTTATGGAGCAATGTGTTTCGTATAGTGAACATTTCGGATACCGACCGACCTTTCGGAACGGATTTTGGTCGTTAACTGGGGTTCCTCTGTACCCCATTATGACCATGTGAAAAAAGTTTTCTAAAATACAGTGGAACCTCTGTTAGTGAACGCCTCCGATAGCGACCAATTCAGATAATGACCAAACATTTCGCAAAAAATTTGCTCCGGATAGCAACCGAAATCACTCACTACACTCACAATCCATCAATATATTGGCGATGTCACCTACACGTGAACAGCATCTCACCGAGCGTCATTCACGCTTGAGAAAATTGGTTATCTTTATCTTTACATAATCTAATAATTCAGTGATTTTTGTGCTTTAATAACATAGCTCTCAATCATGGCTTCAAAGAAGATTCAGAACAATTGTAGCGAAATTGTAATGAAAATACAGCGGCCAACAGTTGAACTGAAAATGTAATGATTTTTAAGTTTGAACAAGTCATGCGTGTGTCAGATATCAGGGAAGAATTCAACAACTCAAAGTGTACAACAGACAATAGACAAGTGGGAATTCATCCCCGATTATACAATGACAGACGTTCTCACGGAGAGGGATTTCTCCCCTCCAACTGTTTACGCCGTCACACCACAGTCAAAACGGTATATTTTATCTTGTTTACTAAATGTTTAAATGCTTTTTATGTTTATTTAACTCCATGTGTTCTGTTATTATAACTTTTCTCATTTTAAAAACATACCTGTATATCATGTAATTTTCAAAGTCAACGGGGCTGGGAACCAATTATTTTTATTCCTTTTATTTCTTATAGGGAAATTTGTTTCGGATAGTGAACATTTTGGATAGCGACCAACCTTTTGGAACGGGATGTAGCCGTTAACCGAGGTTCCACTGTATATTAAAATTAGAAAACAAAGAAATCATATTTACCAAAGTTTTCACTGCTTTTGTTTAATACTTTGTAGAACCATCTTTGGCCTCAACTACAGCCTCAAGTCTTTTTGAATATGATGCCACAAGCTTGGCATACCTTTCTTTAGGCAGTTTTGCCCATTCTTTTTTGCAGTATCTCTGAAGCTCCATCAGGTTGTGCACAGCTATTTTCAGGTTTCTCCAGAGATGTTCAATTGGATTCAAGTCTGGGCTCTGGCTGCGCCACTCCAGGACATTCACAGAGTAGTCCTGAAGCCACTCCTAGCCCGTGTTCCTTACTCCAGAACTGCTCCCTTCTGGTTGTTAGAGTACTTTGAAAGGATGCCCGGTGAGTGGAAGCATAAGGGTACCAATATTTAAGAATAAGGGTGATGTACAGAGGTATAGTAACTATAGAGGAATAAAACTGATCAGTTCTAGCCTGAATGTCTGGGAAACAGCTTAGAGGAGTTGTGGAGATTTGTGAACAGCAGTATGGTTTCATGCCAGCTAAGGGTACTGCAAATGCTATGTTTGCTTTAAGAGTGTTAATGTAGAAGTATAGAGAAGGACAGAAGGAGATGCACTGTGTGTTTGATGCACTGTGTGTTTGATAGGGTACCAAGACAGGTATTGTGGTTCTGTATGCGGAAGTCAGAAGTAGCAGAGATGGTGGGAATGGAGGCGTATGTGAGGGTGGTACAAGATATGTAAGAGGACAGTATGACAGCGGTGAGATGTGCAGTAGGAATAACTGACCGGTTTAAGGTGGAGGTAGGACTGCATCAGGGATTAGCTTTGAGTTATTTCCTGTTTGCAATAGCCATGGACAGATTGACTGATGAGGGAACAGTCTCCATGGACTATTATATTTGCTGATGACATTGTGATTTGTAGTGAGAGTAGAGATCAGCTGAAGGACAGCCTGGAGAGATAGAGGCATGCTTTGGAGAGTGGGGGAATGGAATTGAGTAAAACTGAGTACATGTGTGTGAACGAGAGGACCGGCAATGGAAAGGTTCCGTTGCAAGTAGTTGATTTGGTAAAAGTAGAGAAATCTACTTACTAAGGGTTGAGGGCAAAGGAGGATGTGATAGAGAAGTGAAGATGAGGGTGCAGACAGGGTGGTGTGATTGGCAAAAAGTATCAGAAGTTATTTGTCATAGAAGGGCTAGAATGAAAGATAAGATCTTTTGGACAATAGTGAGACCTGCTATGTTGTATGGACTAGAGACCGGAGTACAGAGACAGTTGAGAGAGCTGGAGGTAGCTGAAATAAAGATAAGATAAGATAATCCTTTATTAGTCCCACAGTGGGGAAATTTTACTTGTTGCAACAGCAAAGGGACAGTACAGCACTTAGTATAAAAATGAGCTCAATTCTAACATTGTTGCATAAATACTGGTTGTATGATACATATATAAACAAACAAGTCAATGTTTATGTGCATGTCTGTTAAACTGGGTTCCAACATTACTGGTGACAAATTGTTACTTTAGAAGAATGTGTAAATAAGACAAGTCAAACTGACTACTGGCGACCTTGTGATCAAAAAAATTACTGTTGCAGAACTCACTAAACAATTTTGTTTAATGGAAACTGAATTAGAACAGAGACTGACAGTCAGGACTACTTGTACCAACATCAGTATGTGTCCTCACAGATGTACTTCAGTACTGCAGAAATAACAGTCAAGAATTCCCATAAACACACTCCTGAACCTTGTGGACAGAGTTCCCAGAAGAGTTGAAGCTGTTCTAGCTCCAAAAGTTGGACCAACAAAGTGTAATTTACTCAAGATTCAATATTCAAGATGATTAATCTTTCAACAGAAACAACAAAAGAAACGTGTTAAGATTAGTGAGATATATCTATGTAGAAAAGCACCAAACACACATATTTGTATAAGGAAGTTAAATCAGTTCATAAATTAAACGAACAAAGAAACAATTGAATACAGACAACTGTTGTATGTATATGTAGACATGTTTTAATGTCTATTATTAGCTTACATGTGTTCTGAATAAATAACTAAAATCACTGACCTGTATAAAAGTAGATAAATGATGAGGACAGAGCGTCTTTGTTATGTGAAGTTCTCTGGAGTTATGAGAGGGAATCAGGCTCAAGTTCCTTATAATGACTGAATTAGGTAAATAGTGCACTGACATGAACTGGCATCTACTGTTGTATGTAATAAATACTTACAAGTTTTGTTTGTTTAGTCAGTTATTATGTCACAAATCCCCAAATCAAATACAATTATTTATTGTAATAAATAATTATTGTATACAATAAAGTGTTACAATTTTAGATATATACATTGTAATATTAATAACAATTAATTGTAACCCTCTGACATTGGGGGTAGTTATATTCCTAGAATAGCCATCTCCAATCCTAGAATAGCCAATCCATTTATTATAGATATAGAAAGCTAAACCCCAAATCTGCCATAAAAAGGTTAAGAATGTAAAAATATAAATGTTTACAAATTCTTTTAAACTGCTTGATTTCTGAGAAAACTTGCCTAACCGGTTATAACTTGTTATCTAAACACACCAATGTTCCTCTTTGCTCTGGAAGGTTCTGACAAAGACATCATAGGCATTGGTAATAAAATTAGAACATCATAAAACATAATTTATAATGATAAGATCATTCAATAATTATATTTTAAAATTCAAACTTGTATATTAGACACATTTATTTCACACAGACAAGTATTTATTTCTTTTAATTTGATGATAATAACTGACCAGTATTGAAAATCCTAATTCTACATATCTCATAAAGTTAGAGTATTGTAAAACGTTCAATAATAATTATACATTTTTTTATAGGAACCTGCAGTCCAGTGTTTGTATATTACAGCGACAGACGCATCGCAAGTTAAAGAATTATGGACTGGACTGCTGCTGAGTGGTCAAAAGTTATGTTTTTAAAGATAAAAGTACTTTTTGCTCAGAGTTTGGAGAAACAGAGGTGAGGCACCAAATCCACATTGCTTGAGGTTCAGTGTAAAGTTTCCACAGTCAGTCATGGTTTGGGGTGACATGTTATTGCTGGTGTTGGACCATTGTGTTTTCTAAAGTCCAAGGTCAATGCAGCTGTTTTCCAAAAAGTTTTACAGCTTCAGATTTTTTAGAGATTCTTGCTGCTGACCAACTTTATGGAGATTCAGATTTAATTTCCCAACAGCACTTGATGTCTGTTTGTTTATTTATTATATATTTATCTTGTTTTACACTTTATATGTAACATTCATGAAGGTCATTCATTATACAAGTCACATCAAACACAGTTGTGGTCAATTTGGTCTCTTTAATTTGCCTTTCCTGCATGTTTTTGGACTGTGGGAGGAAACTTGAGCCGAGAGTAAATCCACGCAGACCCCGGAAGAACATGCAAACTCTGCACACAAAGCCCATAGTCTACCTGGGAGGCAACATTGTTAACCACTAAGCCACCAGGCAGCCCCAGTGCCTAAACTACCAGGTCCTGGTTTAAGTTTATAGTAACCCTATTCTTTATTGACCATTAAACTCACCTGATCTATAATCCCACAGAAAATCTCTGAGGTATTGTGAAGTGAAAAAAGCAACACACCAGACCCAACAACACAGAGAAGCTGAAGGCCATAATCAGAGGACCATGGGCTCTCATAACACCTGAGCAGTGCCACAGGCTGATCGAACCCACAACTCATCAATGTAGTTATTTGGGTAAAAGAGACCCTAACTGTTAGACTTGTAAAAAAATTCCATCAACTGCATTTTTAATGGTATTTTATTGAACCCAGAAGACTCAGCTCAGAGGTCAGATACAGGTGGGTCGTGTATGACGGCAGGAAGCGGCATGATCAAGGCAGATTGCAGATGCTGGTGTGACAGTGGGAATGCCTGGAAATGCTGTAGGCTGGAGGCGCTGTGTGGTAGCGAACAGAAAACGCACTGGGCACTTTCTGGAACCAAAATAACAGTTAATATTTGCTAACAGAAAGGGGGATACTGCAGTCGAGCAAAGTCTCAACGGTACCTCGGTGATGCGAAGGTTTGGTATATACTGAAGTGGAGTTACGGCTGGATTGAGAGGTACTTGGATGCTGAGTGTGGCAACATGATTCTCTGGCAGCGTCCTTCTCTCATACTGCCATTAAAATACTCCTCCAGATCACTCTGTATTCCGGGACAGGTGCACTGGCCGGGAGGAGTAGAAGGATGGGGCGAGGACCGGGAATCACACATGCACACCAATGCACAGACACCCACAAAGTCAACTCCTATATCTCCAGAGGATGTGCTCTCATTCCTAATGTACACATCGTTCACTATAGAAACATTCTCCGCACCACCTCTACGACCATGTGCACCTCAACACATACAATATAAAAGATTTTGCAAGAAAACTAAAGTACACAGCCTTGGGCAGATGTATACCCAACCTCACCGAGGACCCAAAAAACTACAAGCAACCGCAACAAACATACAGAAGACCTAACATGCCTCCGCTGACTCAGAATCCAAACCCAACCAGACAGACATCATGAAAATCACCATCGACCTGGACTTTTAACAACTCTACAATTTCAGCATCACCAACAACGACATCAACTATCAACAACACCTCACTTCACCCGGACTGAGCAAACACAAAGAAGCTATGCTCAAGCACTGTTAGGAACACAAAACACTTACGAAATGGGTGAGATCAAACAATTACTACACTACATTTGCAACAGACTTGTTTAATTAAAAAAATATAAATAACATTTCTTAAATACATTTAGTTGTTCTACTAGTTTATCTCATTCTGAAACAAAAACTACAACAACACAACATGAGCTGACTTACAATTACCATGTGGAATATTCAGCGACTAAATTCATCAATCTTTGGAACAAAAAGTTTACATCCAGAATTACAAAAACAATTAAAACAGCTTGACATCATC
>JAOUQU010417607.1:0-10987 GCA_028566735.1 Ammoglanis amapaensis
GACCAATGGAATTTGGCTGACTAGTAATTTTTTCGGTCGACCAACGAATAATCGATTAATTGCGGTCAGCCCTAGTAATTAGTATCATCTTCAGATTGCAATTATAACAATTGGTAGATAAATATAACGTGTTATAGGAAATGCGCTTGATTAATAGGAATGTTACTTGAATAATTTCTTGATAACAGGTCTCTGTGGTACGATTGAGGTTTGTACGCTGTTATTTTGAACGTGCTCTCGTGTCACGTCTCACTTTATTTACAAAATACAAAAAAAAAACAATATCCGGAAGAATTAAGAGGCTCTGTTGCTACAAATTGCCAAAAGAGTCCACAAGAGGATAAAGATTCAATTTCCTTCCACAGGAGATCCAATTTAGCTCACAGCTGGACTAAAGGATTGAGTTTGTGCGGGTGGATTTCTGTGGTTCTGGATCTTGGGATTTTAGTAAATTCGTGGACACGACGTGTATTTGTTACACCTCTCGAACTCTCGGCGGGAAAGCTTAACGTGATCGTGCGTTCACCCTCCCGAGCGTGAAATGAATCGGGCTTCCTGTGTTGATAGGCGTGTGGGAAAATACACTAACAACAAAAGCAGTGGGTCCTGAGCCCAACCCCAAAAAGATTTCCCTGACTGATTAACACCGACTGAAGCACAGAAAACTCAAGGAACGGAGGCCAAACGTGAGGACAAATGTTCTCAAGACGACAGCTAGCATATTTTAATTAAAAATAAACAACAATACATTTTATTTACGGTGGCTTAGTAGTCAGCACTGTTGCCTCACAGCCAGAGGTTCTCGGGTTTGTTTCCCGGGTCGATCCGGTGCACATTCTCCCCAATTAACTTGTGGGTTTACCCCGGTTACTCTGGTTTTCTCTCACAGTTCAAAGACACGCAAGTACGGCAAATTGAACACTCAAGGACACTCAAGGTTTTCTCCCGGTGCTCCAGTTTCCTCCCACATTTTAAACTCGTGGACTGATGAGACATGTGTCATGAATACACACTCGTGTGTCCATCATGAAAGTGTAAAACGACATTGAAATCCTATTAAATCAGATATTTAAGGCAATCCTCCGCGTCTCCGCTATCAGCTTCACCTCGCCTACATGTGTAAAATACTGAGACCGTTCCCCTCCAGTTAGATCCACATAAAGCTGCATGCGTTTTCCAGATGTTGCTCAGTAAAAGCTTTAACGACCCTTGGTAGCCTATAAAGTGAAAGATCTAGTCTGTAATGCCGGCTACACAACACTCACTGAGCTACTTATCAGTGCTTATCTTTAAACCCGACTATACTAAGATCATTTAAACTCGACGTAATTCCAACACACAAAATTCTGCCTAGTTTTCATCATTTATTTCCAAGACCAGAAACGTAACGATACACTCAACCCACGATGTATATACTGCATTTTTTTTAAACACACGCATAGAAATTGGAACACAATCCGTGCAATAAAACACACATTTATACACACTAGGGGGCAGCAGTGAGCACACGTGCCCGGTAACACACGGTGGGCATCCTTTAGCCACAGCACATGGGGAGCAGTTAAAGGTTCGGTGCTTTCATATCACAAACCTAGTTCTCTAAAAAACCAGACCACGACTGCCTTTTATTTATCGAAATGTAGCACTAGCGCCCTCTGCTGTTTAATGTGAATATTCCAGTCCGGAAACATAAATACCGTTTTGAATCATGCATAAAATGAATCGATAGTCACATGTTTCTCGTGCATGATCTCTGTAGCATGACCTCTGTGGCATGACCTCTGTGGCATGGTTCTTACCTCCTGACCCTCTTTGTCATAGCGGTTGTGAGCGTGTTGAGCCACCGTGTGGAGAAACTCCAGCAGCCGGTGCAGCGTGTCGCTGTTACAGGGTGGAAGCAGGTAAACCAACAGCTGGGTGACGATCTGCTGGTCTTCTGAATCCAGCACTAGAAAACATCCCATCCACACGTCATCACACTGACCAGTGGCCGAGTCGACATGTACCGTATTCTTCAGACTATAAGAGGCACTTAAAATTCTTTCATTTTTCATTTCATCGACAACGTGCCTTTTAATTTTAGTTGTTTGGCCTTCGTTAAATTGGCATCATAGCCGGAGTTGTTGAATATTGAGTCGTTTGGTTTCCTAGGTTCTCTGTTCTCAAATCTTGTTGATTAGTCCAGTGTAAGTAAGTAAATTTATTACCGTAAAGTTTGTAATTTTCTTTTTAAATGGACAGTGCGCTTTATATTTCGCTGCGTCTCATGTATGCATTCGGGTTGTGTTTACTGACCTCAGACTGATGTGATGTGATGTACAGATTGAACTGGTGGATGATTTTATCTGCTACACGATTAAAATCAAGCACTGCTTTGTTTAAGCTCTGAAGCCGCACCAGTTGTCGGATTGTTGGAGGATTTGTTACAGTTCCTGTATTCAGGACTTTGGTGTGTATTTTATGGATCACGTCTGTTACTTCTGTCGTTTCCTGACTCGTTTTTTTTCAGTCTCACTAGTCAACTCACTTTATCGCAAGGACCACAACTCCCAGAATGCACCTCATCTGCCAGCGCTAACCACTCAGCCACTGCTGGTCATCGCTAATCGCTGATACCGGTGGTTTAGGACCCACAATCCTGTTTAAAGTTTGATTCTAAATAAACCTGCTGGATGTTTTTTACGAGAGCCGAATCGAATCTGTGTGTGTGTGTGTGGGGGGGGGGGTGCTCTGGCCAGAATTCTCTCACATGTGGTGCTGATAAAGGCCGTGTAGAGCTCTTTGGTGAGCAGCGGGTCGGCCATGTCACGCAGGAATTCCTTCAACAGCGCCGCCACGTCATGGACGCTGAACTCCTCATCCAGCGGCACGTCCACGCCGTGATCGAACTCCTCCCGCAACTGTTACGTAATGCAGAATAAAGCAAGTTTTTACACATCATGCACAAACAGACACGGGTCCGGATATCATGGAGGGTTTGCTTGGATAATATTATAACAAATACACACATGATGAATTATTTAATAATTTAAAAGATTATTCAACGCCAAATATTACCCTTCAGTGGACGGATCCGTTACCATTGACTAGCTGATTTATAATAAATCACATACATTTATTTAAGATTACATTTCTAGATTTAATCCTTTTAATTCAGCATTTAATAAGTGAAGTCTCCTTTTAATGAATTTATCGATTGAATTATACAATACTGTCACAAAAACCCTCTATAGTATAGATACATACAGTATGTGTGTGTATAAATATTGCTCATAAGCACGTGATGTATATTCTTTGTTATTCTGGTTGTAATGAGATGATTGGCCTCGTCGTTGTTTTATCCGTGGGTTGTAAAATTACACCCCTGACCTTCGCCGTTCGTCAAACGGGTTCTCCTCACGCTCCTCGCTTTTCTGCTTTTTCTGAAATGGGATTCGGATGCTTGCTGGGACGGTGCGATATCTGTTTACGCCTTCGAGACGTGAGATCATTCTTTCGAGATAAACATTCTTTCTTAACTTATTTTAAAAAAATCACTAAGGACGCACAAGAAAAGTCGTGAACGGATGAGGGATGATTACGACGAGTGTGTTGTGGAATGATAAAGTCATGAAGTCGGTGGTGTTCTGCTTCATCAGCATAAATGAATTCGAGTCTCATTGACATGGATCCTCTCGCACCCGCTACACCTGAACTCCTTTGTTTTGAGTCTAAACAGCAGCGGGGTGATTGAGAACGTATCCGATCTGACAGCAAATGTCAAGTACAGAGACAAAGTCGAAAACAAAACAACTTATATAAGCAATAGCAGCAACATGCACAATACACTACTGCCAAAAGTATTCGCTCACCCATACAAATGATTTCCGAAGTGTTCCGATCATTTTCATGGTTACCGGTGTATAAAAATTAGCACCTCAGCCTTACAAACATTGATGAAGGTGTGTCGCTTTCTCAGGATCTGAGTAAATTTCAGCGTGGAGGAGGAACCGTGACAGGATTCCACCTGTAACATGTTACATGGGTGTACAGAGTCTGGTGAGGATGTAACTCGAATCGTCCTGATGCACAGAGTCCTGAACCCTCAACACCCCCCGATAGAAACACCCCTTGGGATTAATTAGAATGGAGACAGACAGCCGGGTAATCAGTATTGTGACATCATAAATGCACTTCTAGTGCGAAGAACGGTAAAAAATCCCCATAAACACACTCCTGAACCTTGTAGACAGACGTCACCGGAAAAGTCAAAGCTGTTCTAGGGTGTAATATCTACGGTATATTAAAACTTATGGTTTAAGAACATGATGTGACTTAAACTCATATGTGAGTCAAGGCAGGTGAGCGAATACTTTAGGCAATATAGTGTATATTAACATTTTTGTGTGTGTTTATCCGACACTTAATCCAAATCGATGTACAATATTCTACAAAAAGCAATGGTGGGGCTTAAAACAACAACTTTACCATTACTAGTCCAGATCCTTAAATGCTGGGCTACAACGACCCCAAGTTGAAACCTTTTGGGCCCCTGAGCAAAGACCATCATTGTAAGTGACTTTAGATAAACTTATTTGCAATCAATTTAAATCGTTTGGTACCCCTGAACTAGGTCATCAGGTTTAGTCCCGGTGTTTAGATGCTTACCTGTCGCACTCTTTTCTTCGAGCTTCCCACTCTAAAGATGCCCACCGTCTGCAGACCTGTAGAACATTCTGGTTCCGTTAGATGCCCCGTACCCAGTTTCAATCGGATTTGACTCCGTACGGTGCGGAACGGTTTGTAGCAAGCGTACCATACTTCTCCAGATGCTGGCAGCAGCTGTCCAGGACACGTGGGACCTGTCGATAGATGGGGTTCAGGCTCAACCTCTTGTCCTGCTGCTTCTCCTTCTTGTTGGCCGTCTCGGCCGGCAGCGAGAGCTGAAGAGCCTCCAGCAGGCGGGACTGGTTGTCGTCTAGATCCGTGATGGAGTCCACCGACATGCCGCCCTGTACGATGGAACAAAAGAATCGTTTATTGGTCTTACACTGGGTGCCCTGCGTGATATTTTTAACCCTCTAGCAGGCGCTACAGAGCCCTGCACACAAACTCAGTTTGAAAGCGCAGATGCCTTAATATACTAAATTATACACACATCTATCATGCATTATTAAAAGCAAGACAGTAAAAAAAAGAACCTGCTTTGATTTAAATAGTTAAATAATTGTTAATAATTATAGTATAGTACAGCTAATAATAATAATATAGTACAGCTAATAACCCCTGATTTAAAGACGGGAGGTACTTTAAAATTTGCGTAAGTTCCTCACCCTCCTGCGAGCGCGAGGCGCCGCCTCGGGCGTGTTGGACGACGTCGACTCATTGGCCGTTTCCGAGGTGGAGCTGAGCGATGAGTTGCTGCTGGAAAGTTCCTTGGTGGGACGGCGGGTGGCGAACTGCAGGATGGAGGAAACCAGGTCACTCGTGTCTCTCTGCTCCTCTCGCTGACCTTCCTGCCGCTGACGTAGCGTCCGGTCGTTGGTAATCACTTGTGATAAAGGGATTCCGAAAGCCTGGGGTGTGTTTTCTGTGATCGTGCGAAAGAAAGATTTGTAAAAAAATTAGCGTACTTAGGAAGACTCGTGACACACGGCAACCCAGTCGGTACATTGTTACACATCTACACACACCAGAGGGCAGCAGTGAGCCCACATGACACAGAAGACATACAATTATTAGTCTGTTATTAACCTAACGAAGATTTCATTCTACAAAAAAGAACTTACAAACGACACCAAAATGTTTGTGTTATAGGCTTAGTGTGGAGTTTGCATGTTCTCCCCAGGGATGTGTGAGTTTCCTGATTTCATCCTACAGTCCAAAACCATTGCAGTCAGGTTAATTGAAGATACTGAAATTGTTCTGTGTGTATGCATGTGTGTGTGTGTTTGTGCTTGTTTAACTGAGTACCCCTGCAAAACCTGTTCAGGTGTTTAGTGTATTCGCCCAGTATGTGTCCCACCGTCGTGCTACATCCAAACCATCCTCCTGTTAGTGTAAACAGCTGGATAAATGAAATAACAGGAGCCACATGTTGAGCGTTCATACCCCCCACCCCCCTACCCCTCCAAAAACGTTTCAGACAAAACACTGAACCCCACGCTGGGAGGAAAAACGCCCGTCTGTAAACCAGACCTGCAACTCGACAACATCTAATAAGACGGATCATTTCAAAGAGTTCCAGCTCGTAATGAAAAGATCTTTAAATCAAACCAGTTCAGCCTCGTAAAACCAGTCAGAAAATAATGCAAAAGCTGAAGGAACAGGGTAATGAGTTAGAGATCAGAAGGTCATCGGTTCGAGCCCCACTACCAACAAGTTGCCACTGTTTTGCCTCCTTAGCTAAGCTAATATGCATATAAAATATAAGCATATTACATCTATAATTAGAACATATAAAATATATAATATTCTGCTTAATAAAGGCATGGAAACTGTTCAAAGTAATATTCTGCTAAATAATGTAAATATAATATTCAGATTATTATTATTGCCTCTGTATATCTATATCATCTATATAATCTGTTTTCGAGATTATTATCTGACTGGATCTGAACTCTGGACTGAAAGTTATGTCCATGCTGCGTCTCCTAAACTTTAACTGAGTGTCCACAAATCAAATAATACAACAAGTTTCAAGACACAAACGTATCGAATGATGTTTTCTGACCCAAAAACGAAGACGTACAAACACGTCCTTTAATAACGAGTGGATCCGGGAACCATAGCAACACTCTGACGGTTATGAGTGATGATGTTAAAACGTGGGCAAGCCGGAGGTTCCCTTCTGTTTTAATTCTTTTTCCCCTGAAAACTGCAAACCCTGCCAAATCCGCAGCTCTCATCGGAGCCACCATCCCTTACAAGGAGAATTTTATTTGATACATCTCTAAATTTATCTCGCTACTAAATGGCTTGATATTTCCATGACATTTTACTAGAACAAACTCGAATAAGATCCGGTACCTTTGTCTTTATTCTTCTCTTTAGCCAGCGAGTCCAGCTTCCTCCGCAGGGACTTCTTTCTCTTCTGGCAATCTGAAGACACGTGTGCAGGATTATTATACAATTGGACGAGGGTCTGGTGTCAGTATTGCCAGGTGATAAGTGGTACCGAGGAAAATCTGGACGTTATTACATCACAATAGAACAGAAGTCAAAACGGTTCATTTATCATCGTTTATTTATGGAGTGTTTATAGGAGACTCACACGAAAATACAAAAATATCACGCAAAAAGTGAATTCTGCATATTATGTCCTCTTTAAGAAGCGCTCAAATAGGAACAGATTTAGTTGAGGAAATTCTTGGACAACTTGACTCACTGATTTAATCACAAAATGTATTCGTAGATCAACAGACGAAGCTCATCGTTTTTTTATATACACGGTTTCTTTTAATATCATTATTATTAATAATAATAATATTATGACATCACATTTCTGCACAGTCAACCTAATGTGTGTTCATTTTCTCCCCTTGTAAAAAGTGGTGGATTATTTATTTGAATAAGACGCTCCTGGTAATAAGAGATTTACGAAAGATTCTGTAAATATTTAAGTACAGTTATGAATTCTGGTGGTCGGAGAGGAAAACGATCTTCTAATAATGAAGCGTTTAAAATAAAAACATCACAGTTTCATTTATAAAAGTACGAAATAGTTCCAAAATCAAATCAGTAAACTTATATGACACGTACAGCACAAATACTCCATCATTTGTGTTTATGTCTGACGTACCGAAGACCGGACAGGAACGCCTAAAGGTCCGTACGTGGCCCGCAGGCCGTTAAATAATCTGTCTTATAAACAAAATCTGGGCAATCATCTTGCTCACTCACACAAGACCAATCTAAAAGTGCAGAAACGTCCCTCAGATCCTTCACATGCTTACATATCGACTACTGAGATGCTTTTAAGACCAGACTAGTAAAGCTAAGTTGTGAAAGACTGAGATTTTTCTCTCAGCCCACCGCCTCACCAAATCACTGTTTTCTTTTCTCTCTTGGCCTCTCGAGGGTTTGTTTTCACCCGGGAGAAGCGCGGAGCTCGAGACGCTCGTCCAAATAAATCATCCCCCATCAAACGTCCACACACGTTCTGAAAGCGAGCTCTGGAATTGATCGCCAGCGCGGCGGACTGCGTGGACGGCTGACGGACGAGCCTAACAGACGTGTTTTGTGTCCAGATTGGTTGAAAGGAAGTCCATCTCTCACGTCCCGTGTGTTTCCTGAAGGTTCTGCGGGTCGGACGGTGATGAATCCGTTCAGTAATGAGGACCACGTCTTCCAAACGAGCAGACATTCCTTTTTAATAAAGTTTTTCTCGTTTAAAAAATATTGTTTTCCTTATTTCGACTTCCTCCCATTAGATCTCACATTTTACATTATTGATTTGGCTTAGATTTATTTATGCTGGATGCCCTTCCTGACACATTTCCTGACTTTTTGTGGTTGATGGATCCTTGTGGCCATGTAAGATAAAAATAAGACTTCATAATTCTGCAACTAAAGTGAAATCATTGCACATCAGTTATTATTTATTTAGAAATATTGATTTATTTTATTATTTATTTAAATCTTCACACACTAGTGAACACACACCAGGGCCGGATCAGATCTGGAATGATTGCTTAGGATTACAGTCACTCTCAAAGTATTCGGCCGACTTTTATTTCACCACAGGACACAAAAATACCAAAAGATTTCTGACTGACAGGTTCTCGCAGAAGCAAAACACCCGAACATCATTTCCGAGGTTTGAAACTGTCAGTGGTGTCTGTAGGAATCGAATTTCTTTGCAGTTCTGGTGGAATGAACGTGATCTGGTCTCTCGGCTTTTGTCACAGCTGCTTAATTCTCACCAGTGTTGCAAAACCTCGCGGCTGAACGTCACGGCTGAAGCAAACAAGCATGAAAAGAGAGGATTTGTGGATATAAAAAAAACACTTTTTGTGTGGTTTTATATTTCCAAGTGGGGCTCTACCGCTCCTATAAACACTTCCGATTCGATCCAACCATCCGTTAGTTTGGTGTCAGGAAAAAAAACGAGTCGTTTTGACTCCTGTGGTTTTGTGATGTAATAACGGCGTGACGATGTAATCATGTTACCACCGATCACCCGGCAACCCAAAGAACCACACACACACACACAAACACACTAGTATAATTTGCTGTCAGACAGATTAAATCAAAGCCTCGATAGATCAGATGTCCACAAGGTTAAAACGCACTAATAGTGTTAAAAGGTCTTGTACGATGACCTGGTGTGGGTCCGGTGGTGACTCCTCTGACAGGGTTTTAATTAGAACCCGTGTTAAATAGAACGTCCAGTGCAACCCGAAAGAAATGGTTTAACCGAGCGAACCCAGACATCAGGGATGATTTATTCAAGCCCATGGCATAATAATGACGCGCCACTTCATACCTCCTTTTGTCAAGCCTAATTACCTGAGTAATGGAGTTAGATCCCTGTCTCGGGGAGTGGTGAGAATCCGAGAGATTACGATGAGATTATCGGGTCCAGTTGTAACAGAAGAACAAAACAAAGGCTTATTGTGAAGTACGGAGAACGACAGACACTCCCTATTTATCATAGTGAGATGTCCAGTGAAAGTAAGAAACGCACGTCGTTCTGCTGGCCAGTCGTCCTCTTTATTCCCTGACATTGTGTGTTTGTGTTTGTGTGCTACGAAGTTTCTTAAGAGAAATAAAAATGTAAATGATTCTCGGCGATACTTTGTGATGTGAATCGTTACATCCCGACTACGTTTATAGCATCTGTATGAATTTTCCTGACACCCTCTTTATCCGTTTATACAGAATTCACGCCTGTTACCTTTAGGAATCGTGATCTGGCAGCCCAGGTCGTAGTCCTGATGGAGGCGGTTGTAGGCGACTTCCTGCAGTCGGGCCCTCTCCAGCTCCGAGAGGCTCTGGATGGACACGGGTTTGAGCCTCACACTTCTCCCAGACAGACTGTTCCACATAAAATCACCCTGCAGCCACAACAACAACAACAACAACAACATCAAAACAGTCCTCAGATACAAACAAAAAGCTTTTTTTGTTTGTTTTCCAGACGAACCCCCGAGTGTCCGTACCCGTTCCCTGAGTTCCCGGAGCGCCACACAGTCCCCCCTCCCCCCTCCCCCGGTTTAACCATGACTTAAAGGCTTCTGTCGGTCGCGGATGCTCGTCCACGGCCGCTCTGCTTTTAATTAAGCCGAGAGATGGTCCAGTCAATTCCTGCTGTGTGACCTCCGAACCCAATCTGTTTATCTTCTGTAACACAACTTGGATTTTTGTGTAATGTTTGGGATTAAATATCGAACCTGCTGCTGATGCCGAGTATTTCACAAATGATCAACTAATATTGAAGGAATGGTACAAATAATAACTAATGATAACTTATTATATATTTAATAATAACTAATGATTCATAATATAAACTAATAATAACTACACATGACTAGTAATAACTAATGACAACTAATGATATCTAACAATAACTAATAAAAAAAACTAATAACAACTACAAATGAGTAGTAATAACTAATAACAACTAATGATACCTCATAATAAATAATAATACTTAATAATAATGAGAAATAACTAATATTAACTAATAACTAATGATACCTAATAATAACTACAAATGAGTAGTAATAACTAATAGAAGATGAAGAGTTTACACGATGATTTCCACATGTTAGATTATAACTTGGATTCAGAACAAGAGATTCGTACATAGAGTGAGTGAGTGAGTGAGTGAGTGAGTGAGTGAGTGGGTGAGTGAGTGAGTGAGTGGGTGAGTGAGTGGGTGAGTGAGTGAGTGAGTGAGTGAGTGAGTGAGTGAATGAGTGAGTGAATGAGTGAGTGAGTGAGTGAGTGAGTGAGTGAATGAGTGAGTGAGTGAGTGAGTGAGTGAGTGAGTGAGTGAGTGAGT
>JAOUQU010417617.1:0-21329 GCA_028566735.1 Ammoglanis amapaensis
TGATGCAGGGAGGGGGGGCCTGAAATTATTCTCATCTACAAAAGGGGGGCACGTCAGAAAAAGTTTGGGAACCACTGTATTAACATATGGAAACAATAGCCAATGAATTGCTCAATCTATTCATCTGTGACTTTGAATGGTTTGCTCAGATCATACTATTTAGCATATAGCTATATATTGATTTGCTCTACTATCAATACAGCTGCTAGTGAGAAGTTCTTTTCAGCTGGGTATTGTCTTTAGTAATCTAGCTCTCCATTGTTGTACTGGAAGGAATGCCCTTTATTTACATGACTGCATGATATAAAAGTCTTTATGAAATATTAAAATTAAATTTACAAATGCATTACAAAATTTTATCCATGACACATACATTATGTAATTCACTTATAGTACAATGTTGCTTCAAAGCAACATGCAGTTGCTTTTTTGTCATTTTCTGTAATATTTTTAATGGTATTTCATGTGATGTTTATTAAAATATCTTTTAACTCACTAGTGAAATGAATCAGATTTTGGTGGTTATCTGGATTAAACTAATTGAAAAAATGTACATTTTATTATAAGAAATACAGGCCTGTCCAGCATGCTCATATGTACAGAAAGAAGGAACAAAGGAAACTGCATTTTAATCTTTGTCTTTGAGTTCAACTATCTGGGAGATGAATTACCAATAAAACAACCGTTCACTTTTATTTTTAAAGTCAAAAATAGGCTGGAGGCAACACTGTACCATAGAGGGTTAAGAAAAGAACATCACTGAGTTTTTATATAATTTTTAGAGTGGGTAAAATGGATCATTCGGAAAAGGACAAGTAGATGTATAATGTGTATAAATGTCTTTTTCTATTCTGCCTTATATAAAATTTTATGCTAATTGATTCTTGCTCAATCCTTGTTAACCTGCTTTATGTATGGTTGCACTGGACAGTACACCGAAACCAAAAAGCACCGGATATCTGAAGCACTATCATGTCGGAACCGGAACCAGGTAGTTGATGCTCAGATCTATTTTCCAATAACACTTCATTATAGCAACTAGGGAGAATTTGAAATAACTAATAACCAAATAAGAATAAGTAAATCTGAGTTCAGTTTCAGCTTTAACTTTAACTTTCAAAGTTAAATTTCTTATTATTACTTTCTTCATCTTTGTCATCTTAATGTTGCTGTGAGAATTCTTTGTTTAGATAATTTTGTACAATTATTTGTTCACTATAACAAAAAACACCATTTTGTCGTCTGTGTGTAATGACTGGGGGTATTCATATTTTTGTTATTGTGTAAATAATACAAGAACAACAAAACTGTTTGAACAATTCACTCACTTTAGTCCAAACCAAAAAAGAAATGAGCAAAAACAAGAGGAGAACAATTTGCTTGTTACACTTGCTGGTAAAACTTTATTTAAAAAATGAACTGGATTTTACGGCATTATACATATTAGATACAAGTAAATTAAAACCTGAATTCAAAGGCTGGTTGAAGCTGTTTTTTTTTTGAGATGATACATAGATGTAACTATCTGCATTAAAGGCTGAGGTCTATATCAAACTTTGTGATATAAAAACACATTAACATGCTAACATTTAACAATATGGCCAAAACTTTTTATAGTTGATTTATGTCATATTTAATAAGCGTTAAACTCATGAACTTATTTTGAGAAGTCACTGCCTATTTCAAAGATAACAGAAACACTTAATTTGTTCAGAGTTCATTCGTAATTGTCTGACTGGCACACAATCAATAGAACAAAATGCAAATTAAACATTTGAATCTCTTTTCTTGCATTTTGTAGCATCTGTGATTCATTTCCATGTACATTTTACCTGCACTTTTCAAACGTGCATGCATGGACCCAGTGCTCATGAGCAGCAGCTTTACAAAATACAGGACCAACAGATACAGGGACCCCCCCATAACACTAACTGAACTGATCATGTGACTATTAGCGGCCCAAAATTACCCAGCTGAATCTCTAGTATTTTGGCTTAATTTCCGGTCCGTAGCCGGATCGAAGCTGATTGCAAAAAAAAAATTTGTCCAGATATTCGGCAATTCGGAGCCGGATATCTGGTGCAACTCTAGAACATTTTAGTTCACATGGTGTATTTTACTGAGCCCCAGAGGGGACATGGTGGGCAAAAAAATTAATGGGGGGAAAAATTGGCGCCGCTGAGAGGACAAAAAATGGGGGGGAATATTTGTTTAGCTCTGAAGAGGACACAGTGAGAAAAACATCTGAATCATTACATCTAAGAGGGCTTGGTGAAATTTTTCTTTGCACGTCCAAGAGAGGGCATTATATTGAGTTGAGAACATGAGGGCTCACTTAATGATGTGTATAGTATCACCTGTCAATCTGATAATACAGCTGCACAGTATCCATATAGTTCTGGATTGCTGCTTGTAGTAAATGCATTTAACCAAAATATTTTTTTGTATTTAAATAACTGTTTCTGTTTTGTATTTTAGAAACAAGTGTATTGGAAGTGCTTATAATCATTGGCTATTCTGTTTTGGTTTTAATTATTAATTATTAGTTTATGATTAAAATCAATGTTGTTGAAAAATCTGACTCTTTGAACTCAGATGTAAACATAGGTCAGTCTGTGATCTTACCTAGCTGATTTTTCAGGTTTCCCCTCTTCTCTGGGAATTAGATTGTAGATACTTTCTGTGGGTTGTATGATGGTTGACATGCTGGTTGTAAAATGTACAAATAATAAACACCAAAATGTTGCGCTTCAGCAAATCCACCAAACATCCGTGTGTTTACACCAACGTCTCCATGACAACGTTTGCTCGGCAATACCAGTACGCCCTACATAAAGTTTTAATAGACACCTTAACGCAAAGAGAACTACAAAAAATGATGTTTATTATAAATCTTTATCGAAATAAAATAATACATTTAATATGAAGTAAGTTTGCGTTTTTTTTAAAAAAAAAAAAGGCAAATTGTCCTTTCGCGCCACCCGTAGACTACGTGACGTCGCGGCGCTGCACTTTGTAAACAGTCCAGGTACTTTATTGTTTTTTATATAACTACGTTTAGACTATGTATGCATTTTTTATGTTAAGTTAATCTACTGCAATAAAATAAATATAGTACATTTGAAAATGAAGTATAACTGAATCCACTGGCCACTGTCCTGTCACATGGTGCAATAAAAGAGCGCATGGATGATGTGGTATTCATAAAAGTAGTGGGAGATTTAGTTAAATCTGATAACTTTTAGTAATAACTCACTTCGAATAAAAGACAAAAATAATCTCGTTTAGACGCATATAATTGTAAAAATATCTCAACAAAGGTTGACCAGTAATGCAGCAATGTTAAGTAATAAAAATAACGAGTTTTTTTATTCATTAAAATACTTTTCATTGACTCCATAACACGATTATATAATTATAACAAAAACATGTGTTTAAAAATACTGTCTGCATATGGAGCTCTTAATCCTTTATAAAATGTTTTTTTTTATTCTGGCCAAATGATTTTTTTTTTAATCATAAACTTTGTTACTGGAAACTGGTGCTCACCTGGTACACCAACACACAAAACGCCACACAGACCTGTCATATTTTTACAAAGGTAAAATACATTTTGATTGTTTGGGTGTATATAATAGCATCGTGGCAAAAAATTTTTTTATATGTTTTATTTGGTCTATATCCCACCTAACGAAATTCTGTTTTAAGAACGTGCCAATTTGGCTGTGGCACTGCTATTTTGTCCATTCCTCATCATTCTCAGAATGTTTTTACCTCATGGCCTAAACCTCATTGAAGATTTTAGGAACATTGTATATTGGATATTATATTTGATATTGAATATTGTATTGGAATATTATAAGAATATTCAATATGATCAACTCTGGATGTAGAAATTTGGCTGTTTATTCATTTACATTTTGTTGTAGGAATGTCTGGATGCTTTTTAGGACTAAATGCTACTGTTAGAGATTTAAAATTATCCATAGCATTGAAAATTGTTTTGCTTTTAATGCTGGGATTGAAATTAATGTTATTCTTTTTCTGCAGATTTTTAAAATTACTACCTCAGGATGGCTGCTATGCCTTTGCACCGTTTATTGCCTACTATAAAGAGACAGACATTGCAATGTTCTGTTCACTCTCCTTTGAAAATTGCCACAGCATGGCTATATAATAATTGTCTTCAAGAGAGAAATATTCTCCTCATGGGTGCTCCTGGTGCTGGAAAGACATCTGTTGGCAAAATCTTGGGTTACAAACTTGGAAAACCTGTTATCGATATAGGTGATGACGTTCTTGAGAAGGTATGGGGCATACCTGTGACAGAGAAACTGGCCAAAGTTGGAGACAAGTCTTTTCTTGAAGAGGAAGGACAGGCTGTGTGCACCCTTTCCACCTCTGGGTGTGTTATTTCACTGACTGGATCAAACCCTCTTCACTCAGATGCCATGATGCATTTAAAACGCTCCGGCTTTACTTTGTATCTGGACGTGGACACTGAAGACATCCTGAGTAGACTTGGAAGAATGAAAGTAAACAGAATTGTTGGTCAGGAAACTGGTGTTTCTATAAAGGCAATATTAGAATACAGGAAGCAGTTTTATGAAAAGTGGCTTGATGCAAGAGTATTTTGTGGGATAGGGGATAGTGTAGCAGAAGTGGCAGAAAAAGCTTTGAAGGTTCTGCATAGATACTCAGAAATAGAGACCTTCAGTTCCACAAGAAGTGATGATCCTGCTGGTAATAGGTCAATCAGAGACCCAAAGTTCTTTAGTGACGTAGTTGTGGAAGGATTAGCTGCACAGCTGGATTAGCTGGATTAGCTTACATACCAATGAATGGATTCCCAAAACTAGAATCTTCAGAATGGATTAGATTGGCCGGTATGTCTTATTCTGATCGAGCTTTGGCAATTCTTGAAAAGTGTATTCATCCAGTGGACATTTCTCCACTTCAACTTAGAACAATGGTTAACCAAGCCTATGGTCAGAATTTTGCCAGTGAAGAGGTTGCACCTGTAAAGCTTCTTGATGGCAATCAGTATGTATTAGAGCTCTTTCATGGTCCTACTGCCTCATTTAAAGATCTAGCACTGCAGTTAATGCCAAAGCTTTTTGCTCACTGCATTCCACGGATGTGCAACTATCTGATTCTGGTAGCTACATCTGGGGATACAGGAAGTGCGGTTCTTAGTGGTTTTAGGAATCTTAGTGAAAGTGATGGGCAGTGCATTGGTGTGTTAGTCTTTTTTCCTGAGAATGGTGTAAGTCCTATCCAGAGGTTGCAGATGACTCGTTCTAACAAGGGCAATGCCAGGTCTGTAAGTGTACTTTCTGATTTTGATTTCTGTCAAAGGAGCATCAAAAAGTTTTTCAACAACTCACTACTTATGGGTCACTTTGCCGTGGAGTATGCAACCTATATTAGTACAGCCAATTCCATCAACTGGGCACGCCTCCTTCCACAAGTGATCTACCACTCCTCAGCATACCTGGATCTTCTCAGAGATGGTGTGGTCCAATTTGGAAATCCCATTGATGTCTGCATTCCAACTGGAAACTTTGGGAATGCTATGTCTGCCATATATGCCAAACAAATGGGCATTCCAATAAGAAATGTAATTTGTGCATCTAATCATAACTGCACAATCTCCAACTTTATCACGCAGGGATGTTTTGATTTGCGTAGTAGAAAATTAATACCTTCAATTTCTCCAGCAATTGACATTTTAAAGCCATCAAATCTAGAAAGGTTTTTGCACTATGCCTCAGGTGGAGACACTAAGCTTGTCCAAAGGTTGTTTACTACTCTTGAAAAGGATCAGTTCTTTACAGTGCCCAAAGATTTATTAAAGCGAATACAGGACAGTGTCCAGGCTGGATGGTGCTCTGAAGATGAATGTCTGGCTGCTATAAAAAAAGTGCACTCCAATACTGCCTACATCATGGACACTCACACTGCTGTTGCTAAAGTTGTGGCTGATCGGTTGCATGATAAGATATGTCCTCTCGTGTTATGCTCCACTGCACATTACGGCAAGTTTGCACCAACCATTCTTAAAGCCCTACACTGCTCAGATATACCACAGGACCCATATAAACAGCTTGATGCTCTGTGTGCTATTGGAGGGAAAGACACTATGCATAAAGCTCTGTATGAATGCGTGAAAGCAAAAGTAAGTCATTCATATACGCAATGCCGTGCTGATTTCAATTTGTTAACAGATGAAGTCGAGTCAATGATACAGGATTCATTTTTGAAAGTGAGGTAGGAACTGTCTGTTACTTATTTAGTTAAAAGTTTGTGCAGTATTGACATTACTTTCGTTTCATAAAACTACATTAAGCAAACAAAATACCATAAATAATGTTTATACTATGTTTAATTTTATATGTTTTTATTTATACAATTTTGTGCATTTTATATGCATATCCAGTGTGCTATGACTCATTTCTAACAATAAAAAAAATCCATATTTTAGGTCAGTCATGGATATTAGAACTGCCCCCACAAAATATGAACATTTCTTATTCACATGCAGTTTTAAATCATTATTTTATGAGAAGTAAAAATGTAACCCTAAGCATCGTACATGTTATTAGCTGTTATTACAAATGACTTGAAAGACATACAAAAACCTAATGGTCTAGGAACTGGACAAGTAAACAGAAGGTTGCTGGTTCAAGTCCCGTTACCAGGTTGTTGCAATCTTATCAATTGTTTAGACTAAGTTAAAAGGAAATAAAATATGCTGGAAATAAAAATGTCAAAAGTAAACGTGTGTCCTGTCGTACCAGATGCAAAGTTGCCATGTTTATTATAAATATGAAATAGAATTTTTTCAATACAATATCAGATTGTATATAGTAATATTTTTGTCATAGGTTTGCCACTGTTCTAATTACTCAGTCTACAAATAACAGCTGTCAAGATTAATATACTGTGTTTGTTGTAAATCCTCATTTTTTGTTTCATTTATTTGACTAAAGGATTACAAACCTTTGAAAGCCATGCCCCTCATTAATTAAAACTGTTGATGTACAGTAAGTAATTTTAAACAGTTATACCTCCCTTATTCGTGCCACACAGCTGTGATTAAGTGAGGCTATAGTTTTTCAGGTCACCCGGGAGTTCAGCGAACGATGGAGTATGTGCAACACAAATTTTGGAGGCCAACCTTAGGACGTTAAGGGTTTTGTGGTGGCATGTGAGGTTTGTGCCACGAACCCTATGATGGTCTTTTCCAACCACTACCAATCACGGCTTGTACTTGGTCCCATATTGCAGTGGATTTTATCATGGAGCTACTGGAATTGGCAGGTAAAAAAGTAATGCTTTCTGTGGTATTTTCGTTTTCAAAGGCCACTCGCTTAATTGCCATTATGGCAATTATGGCAACATAAATGGACAACGCGAGGCACCCTCTACACAACGTCATCAGTCATCATAGAAGCCAGTTCAGTGAGAGAATGCTCCTTCCCAGGTGCAGGACCAACAGACTAAAATACTCTTTTGTCCCTCACGTCATCACACTGTACAACTCTTCACTGGGGGGGAGGAGGGGTAACAGGGTGGATAATTGGGAAGAATAACAGTTAACTGGACTATGACATAAGTGCAATACCTACACTTATTAATAATTATTATAATGCACATTGTACTTTCTTATATATACACTTTATGTACAAAACAGGTTTTTCTTACTTACTCTATTACTTACTTATTGTATTACTTTTATTCTTACTTATTTAACATTTTCCTTGTGTATAATTATAATGCTATCTATTACGAAGCTTCCATCTGCATTTGAGACCACAAAATGCCTATTTGACTAAGTCTTTAGAACATATGTCATTCCCGATGATATCACTCTGTTCAAGTTGAACGGGCTAATCAGGAGACTGAAGCGTTATCCTCCCACCTTGGTACATCTTTATCTCCCTGGCCATATGCAAAATCATTTCGAATTTTATGTGTCCCAGATAAAACAAATACGCTACTCTGTGATATTGCCTGCTTTTTTTCCAGAATGAGAGTTGCTATTTTTTAACGGAGTTGAGAAAAGCAGTATCCTGGTGACAAAAATGGCACAAGAAAGCAATGTTTGTTTGTACTGACATTTTGGTGGGCTTTTCCGTATATGAAAAAAAAATATTTAAAGGATGCATTAAGAAACTATTTCTCATTAAAACATTCATGCCATTAAACAGAGCTACAACTATAGAAAAAAAACACATTGATTGTACCAGCCTATATTGTCATTATGTGTAAAGACTGTCAATTTAAAATTGCTACCAGTTTTGGTTGAGTGCTCCTCTAAGTTATAAGTCCCTGGTTCAGCTGTTAAGTAAGTTATGTGACATTTGTGACTCCTAATTCATTCTTTAGCTGCAAATGATACTTTTAATGGCTATTAACAGACTTAGACTCTTCAGTAGAGCTTGTTGTTTGTTGTGTAATAGTCTTACAATTAGTTTATAATGAGCAGTTAATGTGGCATTTTAAAAGTCAAATCTGCTGCTGTGTTGTCAGTTGCTTTGTGTGCCAGTTCCTGCTGATACGTATTGAACAGTCATTAAATAATTTTGCTTTTTATTTACTTTGATTCTTCAGTTTAACGCATGCTGTTCAGAACCAGATGCTTACTCAAACTCCATAACGACACAATTTGTTTGTTTTTCCAGATTTTTAATCTTTATTTTCTCACAAATTATTATTGTTTTATTTTTGTCTAAACCAGATCTTGTCTGGTGTACTGAGTGGCCTGTTTTTCTGTAGCATTTTCTATATCTGGAGCGATTTCTATTTCATTAGTCTGCTGAGAGAGGATTAATGATTTTGTAATGCACTAGCAAAGTGACAAACAATGATTTGCTAGCAAGTTAATATTATTAATAATAATATTGTTATGATACAATATTAGGTAACTTAGGTAACACAAAAAAACCTGCCAAAAACCTTTGAATATAGCATTACTCCTAGAATATTGCATTCTTATCTAGAACATAAGGCGTGTCTCAAACTGTGCACTTGCAGGTTAAGCAGACATAGAACGGTTATATATGTTATAAATGTTCAATGTTGTAGTCTGTGTATGTTTCTTCTTTGTTGTTAAATTTCTCATTTAAGAATTTTACAGGAGCTTTTGTGAAAATCACCCGGCAATAATGATACAGTATTGGAAAATATGTGAAAAGCCGTTTCTATCTTGCAGTTACTAAGCTTGACACTTAATTAACATGATTAATTAACAGTTAAGGTAACTGTAACAATTGAAGCTATCTATAGCTATTTTTTAGCATTAGCAGATACCTTTATCCAAAGTGACTTCCAGTTACAACAGGACACCATTTTTGAGTGATTGAGGTTTAAGGACTTTACCCAGGCCACCCTACCATGCTGGAGGAAGATTATTCAATTGTCTAATTTTGTCGAAAATAAACAGTGAAACAAACAAAATCTTGTTTTTGAGAAATTCCAAACTTATAAAAATATAATAATAAAAAAAAGAAAGAAATGCAATTGTTGTAGTCAACAGAAGTGTGTTCTTAGATCAAGTAAAGACAAAAAAAGTACTTTGTTTGACCACCTCTTTACAGTATAATAACTCTTATTTTGAAATTCTGCAATTTCATGTACGTTCATTCATCGCTACTGTAGCGTGCGTGCGTGTTCTACTGGGGTTTAAATGTCCTTTGAGATCAATAAAGCATCCACTCAACACAAATTACTCAGCTAGTACAAATCATGCTGGTGTATATTTATCTATATTTATCTATATAAGTTCTATGAATTGAAAATTATTTTGTAACTGATTTATCACCAAGACCTAAAAGCTTTCTGATGCAATAATAAAAGTTTAAGTGGTTTTGGTTTACTATTGGTCAGTCTGAACATCATCACTCAGTGGGCTAAATTGAAATGTAACTGAACGTATTCATTAATATTCAATTTCTACTTTAATTTAAACAAGATGGCTGAACAATCATATCATTGGAAGATTTACTTGTCAGTGCTGTAATGCAATATGCATCTGAAATACTTGTTTTTAAATAGTCAAGTCAACTTTATTTCTATAGCGCTTTTTCCAATAGACATTGTCTCAAAGCAACAGATGTGTGTTTTATTTTTTAAGTATATTTAATAACCTAGAGTAATTCAGAGTAAGCTTACAAACCTATACAACGGTAAACTTAAGTGTGTTTTTTGTCAGTGTTACTTATCGGTGCAATAGCAAAACTTTTTGTTATAATAAAACATTATGAATGTAAACATACTATTTAATTATAACTTAGAGAGAAAGAATTATGTAATGGTTTTCATTTCAACCTTGCGTTTTGAATACTGTATATCCCTGTGTAACACCATGCCCAAGTTTTTGTTGGGTTAAATGACACCATGAGTACACTCAGTGTGTATGTGTAATTTAATTTCTAGTGACTGGATCACCATTGAAGCTTTGATATGTTCTCTTTATGCTGAAAACTATTTGAAGCATCGGCATCAGATCAAAGTGAAACTTGCTGGCATTAAGAATGTATTGCAGCCTGCAGCCGCGTAACACGGTAAAACAAACAAACCTTGGTAATGAATCACCAACTACGGGTATATATATGATGTTTTCTGATAAAAGTTCAGTATAACCCTATAATGCAGTCTAGTCTTTACAGGTAACCTTAACATGTCCAACTGTTAAACTTAATGTCCGATTGTTCAATGTTTCAGTACATTTTGCACGACTTATTGTTCTCTAACAATAAACCTAATGTAAATATTAACAAGTTTTTCATTTTGATCGAATCAGTCAGAATTGATTTGATCCAAATTTTCTGATTACATTAGAATTGGTATTTAAACAGTTCTCATCATTATCTGTCGTCAGCAAGCAAAGAAGTAGATGTCCTTTGGCCATAACCCACACTGATGCCTGCTTGATTGCGAGCAGTGCCCTGCAGAACCATATGATGAATGCCACACAACTCCAGGAAGATTTAGGAGTGGGGGGATAGAGACTAGCCTCTGGCAATTGCATTTGAAGACAGAGATTGCTTGAATCAAATTAAAATTTTGTCATTACACATAAACAGATGTACAGTACAACGAAATGTTTCTCTTTGCATATTCCAACTTGTCTAGAAGTTGGGGTCAGAGTGTAGGGTCTGCCAACGTTCGACACCCCTGGAGCAGACAGGGTTAAGGGTCTTGCCCCCCCAATCTTTAGGCTCATAGCCCAACACTCTACCCACAAGACTACACTGTCCCTGTCAGGACATATAGGCCAGAAACGCTCACACTAGGGCATAGAACACATGTAAAATAGTCATGACAACGCCCATGTTTTCTAACTATATTAATTATTATTAATATTAGTATTAATACTATAACAAATAGATAGTGTTTCCCCCCAAAACACTATGTTTTTAGTTGTGGCCTTACTCCAAAATTAACCAGCTGCTTTAGTTGTATCTTTTAATTGTATGCATATATGTGACCCCACCCTATGAAACCCCAGCTAAAGATGCCAGATCTAATTATAAGATATAGAGTGTCAAAGTAAACAAGGTGAGAAAAATATCAAAATTATGTAATTTGACTTTATTGCGATAAATGATTACTCATACACTGAGGTTTTAGGATTTAAATTTTGAAATTAAACTTCTAACATGTTAACTGATGAAATTTGCAGAGGTGGACAGTAACACAGTAAATGCAATTTGATGTTGTAAAAAGGGTTTTTTGTTTATGTACTTTACTGTACTGTAACTGTTTTTGTTTTTGTATTTGTTTTTTGTTGTATTTTGTACTGTAACTGTATTTTTGCTTTTTACTGTAACTTCAGTACATTTCTGTGTCAAATATCTTACTTGTTACTACACTAAAATATTATGTTTAATTATTATTTTTGTTTCATGTTTGCAAGTATAAATATTTGGACATTTAAAAACAGAAAAAATTATAATCACAACAATGAAATTACAGCTCGCACTTTATTAAAAGTGTGTGAGGTTCAACGTAATGATCCAGTCAACAGCCTTATAACAGTGGGAATGATTAAAGAAATGGAAGAAAACCCAAAACTTATCACAGCACCACTGGCCCTATTTAAAAGACTGAGATATTTGTGAATCAAGAGAAGTAGTAGCTTACTGCTGGGCCCTTGAGTAAGACCCTCAATTGTATAAAATGGGAAATAAATGTAAGTTGCTCTGGATAAGAGCTTCTGCCAAATGTCAAAAATCAAAAGTCTTGTTACAAAAAATATATTGGAATGTTAAAGTTATAATAAATCATGATACTTTTACTTTTGATACTTAAGTATATTTCAAGGTAAATACTTTGGTTTTTATGGTACCAGCAGGTTTTCATGGCTTTCTGGACTTCTCAGACACCACTCACATTATGCACTTATCATTGTGAGTGCAGAGACACTAAAAACTAAATTCATCATGAACAGTGTAACGTTAACTTTAACAATATGAGAAACAAATTGTGGGTAAATAAGCAGCACTTGCAAATACTTGGCTCATTAAATCAGAATTTTGAAGCCGGTCGGTGGGGAATAAATGTTTTCTATTGGAGTGTAAATGTTTTTGCCTCACTCAGGATAAAGGTTTGTAGCATTTAGAAATTCACAGTTGGGAAATTAATGCAATAGAATTGCTAAGAAAGGAAGCCATAGACACAAAAAAATAAGTATGGTTTAGAGGTCTGTGGACACATCCCATGTTTTCTCCGGGTACTCCAGTTTCCTTCCACAGTCCAAAAACTTGCACTAGGTTTATTCGTGAAAAATTGTCCTATAGATACACATGAGCCGTAGCAATGCAGGTTAGAGAAAGACCTAGCAACCTACTCAGTAAAAAGCACTTGCAGAGAAACTCTGCTGGGATCGGTAGCAGTCCACAGAGCACCCAAGAGTCGAATAAGACTCTCTGGGAACGGGTAAACACTCACATAAACCACATTGTTTAACCATGTTAGAAGATTCAAGGATGGTCATTTATTTTTTGACTCCCAGTTCAAACCATTGTTTCTCCATGCCATAGATCAAGCGATAAGTGCAAAAAACAATGTTATGTTAGGGATACTTAAACAATCATACAATTTCATTAAATTTATAAGTGTAAGGTGACACGACAGAGAGTTGTCTAAACCTCCTGATGTGCTCTCTCTGCCAGACCGTTGAAGCCAGACATGAGGCTAATAGATGCAGTTTGGGCCTTACAGAAGGTGTGCCAGATCTGCGATGTGAGACCTCAGTCTAACATGATGTCCAAAGGATTCTGTGTACATAAAACACCTGATCGAAAAGGATTGTAGCTGTTTTAAGAGCTGATGGATGCTTAGTGAAGACAGGAAATGGAAGCTATGAAGTGCTCGGGGAGTAAATGTGCTCAGAAGAGCTGGTAAGATTTTTCAGCTTTGAACAGCAAAGAGAGGACATCTGGCATAGTGTTTCAGGTTCCAATGCGATATGTAAGAGCTCACAGTTGCCAGTGTCCTAACAGACCTTATCAGGAGTTGCCGGATAAGTATGAGCAATGGTGGATATAGAGAGCACTGCTTCTCTACAATAATTTGCTTTGCAGGATTGAAAGAAGGCTGAGCTTATGGAGGCCAAGAGAAAACATCTTTTGTACATTAAGTATGTTAGTGAAGCAGCCACTTGGCAAATAATACGGGCTGGCCAGTCTGAGCAAACGGGTTGAATGAGTCTAGGTTTAAAAGAGCGCTTCACCACCTTGACAAAAATCTAGTTCTGTAGAACAAAAGTAAGTGTATGTATCTGGTGTGTTCTTTAAGGAACTTGTAAAAAATCAAGATTTCATCCAGGTACACGGATAGATGAAATAAGTCTTATAGGCCTTCATCCATTAGAGCTTACAAGACTGCAGGAGCATTAGTGAGCCCAAATATAACAAGATACTCAAAATACCTTAGGGTGGGGCCGTTTTTAATTTACAGTCTCAGATCTGTACAAGATGGAATAATGATGCTGAAGATAGAAGCTCTCTGGAGTGACTCAAACACCAAAGAGATCAGAGGAAGAAAATACTTGTTGCAGATGGAGATAACATTGAGTCCCTGGTAATCAAGGCAGGGTAGTGGTTTATTTGCCAAAAAGAAGAACCTGGTTCTAAGAGAAAAATTTGATGGATGAAAGGCTCAATTAAAGACATTCAGAAACATAGTTTTTTAAGGTCTCCGTTTTAGGGAGAGACAAATTCTAGAGCCGGCTCAAAGGACGCCACAACCCAGAAAGCAAATTGATGACACAGTCATAAAGTCATGAAGAGGAAGGGAAAATGGCCTTTTTCTATTAAAAACTTCCTTGAATTTTTTGTATTCAAATGGAATGGTCAACAGGCCAGTCATGTCTTTGGTGGGGCTCTCATTAAAACAAGGACCTGAAGAGTGTACAGCAGACAGCAGACAACAAGAGTGCTAGAGCACACACCATAAGTGATCAATCTAGGGATGGTCAAGCACCAGTGAAGTGTGAGGAGAGCTGGGGACAAAGAATGTGATGAATGCATAATGTTTACCTGAAAGCACTGGGTATTGAGCTAGTGTGATGAGTTATACATCCAGGGCAACAGCATTAAGAAGCTGGGCAAGAGGCAACAAAGATTAAATCATAGATCAAAGGATACAGAACTTTATCATAACCACACTCTTCCTCCTAAGGTATTGCACAAAATATCCAGATGAATCAAGTAAAGTGTGTACTTTGCTGCTATATTGGCAACCACCCAGCATACATCACACATCTGATGTTTCCTTCATGATGTTCTCAGTGGGTTGGCTATTTTTTTAGCTATTTTAAATTAATCAATATACAGGATGAGAGTGATTGTAAACCGATCACTACTTAGAAGGCCATTTCTCCGAAGTATCTATCATCTCTTCAATTACTGAACATGAAAAACATTTTACATAAATCTAGATCACAATTGATTCATTTAAGAAATATGTCAGTTGGTCAGTAATTTCTGTAGCATCAAATAAGGGGAACATATGCAGCTGTTTTCCCAGCATTCTCCAATACATACTATATAGGCATTACCAGTGAACATCCATGCAGTGCATATGATGCTGTGCTTTTGATGATTGCAAGACACCCATCCTTGCCACTGTATTAACCACTTCTTTTAACCACTTCTTTCACAACTACTTCATTAATATCTGCATAATACATCTGCAGAACAACTTTCGCTTTATCATACAAAGGTGACTGGGACAATTGTAATACATGACAAAGTTGCTGGAAGTTGCCTCTGGTCTGATTGAATCTTTACCAACACCTCCAAATACACTCTGCTTTCAAAGGTGTATCTTTTAAATGGACACTGTTTGGACACTTAATGTACATCTCATATGTGCCTTTTGCAAAGGTGAGTAAAGCATGGTTCAAGAAACTTATACAGCTGACATTGTAACAACTTGCAAATGTGCTGAGACTGAGTAACTGAATGAATCTGAGACCAGTGACAGGGAAATGGTTTCCTTCTTTGAGAGTTTCCAAGCTGTCAAGCATCAGATTCCCCCTTTGCCACAATTAAATTTGCAATACTTTTATTTAATTTCATTACACTTTATACAAAGCAAGCAAATAATTGAATTCCATAAATAACTCTCAATTGATATTAATAACTCAATAAACTTTAACTAATACAAAAACTGCTAAATTGTATTATTAACTACTAGCATTAGACTACCTAGCATGCTATTTTCTCTACAAAACAGAAAAAAATTAAACTTGACTTAAATTCAAACCAATAAGACTCCCATCTGAGCGAACAATGTTGTCAGATTGGTGATGACAAAAAGATAAAAGAGAACATGATACATGGTGTTTTGAACAGTAACCTTTTAGCTTATTAAAGAAGTGAAATTATACTTTTTAGTGTGTGCATGGCTTCTCTAGCAACCCAAATTTAAATTCTATACATTAAATAAATTCAAAAGTCACATATAAATGTAGCAATTCCTCAGACAATCAAAATAGTTGCGTAATAAGTCGAACACATTGAGATTTATGTATAGCAGTCCTAATGTAATTGAGTTAAAGAAAAATGTGGGATTACACTGTATGCAAAATTATCCTGGGTTTGATTCCCAGATGGAGTAGTGTCCAGATAATTTCTCTAAGCAATTTGGAATGTAATCCTTACAGTGAAGCTCTTACAAAATAATGTAATTTTAAAATAAAAAGATTCTGATGGCCATTATATTTAATTTTTTTTCTATATTCTGACTTAAATTTCTTTTTGATTTGTGTTTTAGTTTCCTCCCACAAGTGCCAGTGTATTTGTACTATTGTTTGTATATGGGTATGTCTGTCATCAGAATTCCAAGAATTCGGATACACCATGCACCAAAATGTAAACCTTAAGCATGCACTATGCCACTTTTTTGTTAGACTTAGAGACCCATAACAATAAGCATGACATTTTTGAGTGTTGCTATTAGCTATTTTTTCAAATGGATGCGCCTTCCATGTGCAGGAAAATTGCATTTTTAGTCCATTTTTGTATCCCAATTTAACAGAGGAACGTTCAGTATCAAGAAACTGTTGCTGATCGAATGTAATTGTTTATATATTTGTCATAAAGGCAAAAACATGACCAGCAGCACATAACTCATACACACTCTAGCTAACCCAATCATGACAACAAAATGATAAAATATCAATAATAATCCCTAATAGATCAAATTAAAAAGATCCAAAACTGCTTGGTAAACTATAAATACTATATAAATATATGTTTTTATGTTTCTGTCCTTATCAAGAAAAACTGTGATGCATTAAAAAATGGCACAGCCATAAAGAAGTGGAAGTAATCAGTGTCACACATGAATTCAAATTAACCAACATTCCTCTACTTTACATGTACTCTAGGCATTTCATAGTGTAAGTTATGCAACCATTAAGAACCCTAGCTATTGAAATTTAGCTATTGTAATTAAAGTTTGAAAATATTGCATATACCAAGTGAAGTATGCTACAACATTGCTGCCACTATTGTACACAAGCATCATTAGAGTTTGATGAGTTCATAATGAAGAAATAAAAATGTTTGAGGCGCTCAGTGCATATGTTTGCCTTATCATTAAATTTAAGATCTCTAAATGATGTTCAAATGTTCTCAGTACCCACATACATTCATCAAATATAGTAAACACAGAAAAGTCTGTTACATCAGGGTTTGGGTCATTTTTATATATTAGCACTTTAGTTCCTCCTCCTGTTTGGCTGCTTCCTGTTTGTTCTCTCTTCCATTAGTGAGTAATATGAGCTTCTGCTGAAATGAGCTGCTGCTTGTGCTAGTGATTAGTGGTTAGTAAAAGCTTAGCAAATATCTTGGTGAGTTCAGTTTTTGTCCTTGTTCTCAGGATTCAACATGTTCTTTGATCATTCTGCTTCAGTGACAGTGCCTCATCCTCAATGGCAACAACAACGGCG
The DNA here is from genome assembly GCA_028566735.1 of Ammoglanis amapaensis. Taxonomy (NCBI): domain Eukaryota; kingdom Metazoa; phylum Chordata; class Actinopteri; order Siluriformes; family Trichomycteridae; genus Ammoglanis; species Ammoglanis amapaensis. The sequence continues at coordinate 17,471 of JAOUQU010417617.1, forward strand.
ACGCTCCACAAGAGAATCAGTTAAGCAGTTCTTCAGGGTAAGTATACATGTCTGAGCTGAGACTAAAATCCAAAAGCTAGGATCTTGGCTTGCTTTGTTTATTTAACTTATAGTTTTTCTGTTGAAATTCATTCAACAGATTACATAGTCTGTCCATTAGTATTGACTACAGTTGCAGCTGTTAGTTATGCTCGAGTTTCATGTTAATGTCGTTAATAATATTTGTATTGAAATCAGGAAAGACCTGATGATTCTGTTCTATTGATATCATTTTTTTTAATTGGATGATTGGATGTTCTGGATCAAGATGTGGGTTGTGCTGGATTGTGTTTGGATCTGGAAATTCTACCAAAAAAAGGTGTCAATGTGACATTTAACTTCAGGATGAAAAGGTCCACTGGGATGTTCAGTATTTGATCTACAAAAAACACAAGCTATGCACAGAAAGTATAAAAACCTGAAGTTTGAGAGTGTAAACAGTGTTCACGTTTATGATGATTTATTTAATGTATACTAGTAATTAGTCATACCATAAGAATCATTGATACATGACGTTAATAACACTAATCATTTCAGTGGCACCGGTCAGAATAAAAACTTAGTCCTTGCATCTCTAAAATGTAATGCCATGTGTGATGTGGTTAGCAAGCAATGGATAATATAGTTAAAACATTGACAGGTACAGGGCTTCTCAATTTTAATTGATGCTTATGTGCTTTGCCCATCTAGTACATTCCCACTAGATGATTTCAGTAGTACAGAAAGCCTGAAAGGTGTTAATACGAAGATTATCACATTGAGTAGACACTGAATGGTTAAAGTACCTTTGCTGCTTTTTGTCCACTGATGAAAATGTTCACAACGAGCATGTGACAGACCTCACCCATGTCCTGTCTTTGATTTGTAATATATGCCTAGGCACATTCCAAAAGATATTACAATATACTGCTGTCGAGTATGCTTTCTGCAGAATTTTTTGCAACATCATGCCATGTCTTTTCTAATTTCACCTAAGAGGACGAAAAACCTTAAACAAACAGTCACTAGACATTATTGAAGATGATAGAGAGCTCTGATTGGTGTGCCCAAGGATGGCTAGAATGTCTATTGGCCAATCTAGAATGTTTCCAATTGACTTTTGGACTTTTGGACAGTGATGGTTTACAGGTTAAGGAACTGGGCTAGAAACCAGAAGGTTACAAGCCCTACTTCCACCAAGTTGCCACTGTAAGGCCTTAACCCTCATTTGTTCAAGATTATGTTCTGTTGTAATTTGAATAAAGTTGCTTTGGATAAAAGCATCTGCCAAATGCTCAACAAAGCAGTAAAGCATGAATGATCCATACTGCCTACCCTTTCCTAATATTTAATAAAAGGTTGTATAATCAATAGTAGATGCTTCTAGCAGATTCTGGCAAATAGCACTCCACCACGGTTCAGTACTATTTAAGCTGGAAATTCTTCTATAGAAAGATACTGTTTCCCCGAATTTTTTGGGGGAAAATCAGGAAATCCATGACCAGAAATGACCAGAAAAGTGCTGTGGAAGGTGGAAAAATCTGAACTGAAGTTCAATAAAGATAAGTGCAACTTCAGTAAACCTGAGATATGGCGCTTAAGACCACATACTCAGCAAAGAGAGAATTCAACCAAATATGGAACGTCAAAGCTATCACAGAGCTGCCAAGCTACAAAAAATGTTGGGAAAGTATGGCAATTTTTTCTGTTTTCATTAAATATTACTTTATGTTTTTAAAATTCAATGCTTTTGGGGGGGGGGGGGGGCTTCCCCCATGCTTCCCTTTAACAACCTTCTCGTTTTGTTTGTACTTGGTCCATATCAAGCAACATCTCTTGCAACATTCTGTGATGATTCTTTTTGTGAAGTTTTACTTGACATTGTGCAACAGCTTTTCAAGCACTCATTTAACTGAAAAGAAATAAGCAGATTTAATCTGCTGCAGGATTTTGTTTTAAAACTGGGAATTACAGATTTTTCATAATGTCCTATAAAGTGATTCCATATTGTTTTCCTTTATTTGGTTTGAAACACTATGACTACAACACATATGTTTCTTTCTTTTTATAATTTTTTTAAAATTTACTTTTTTTCGACAAAATGAAACAATTGAAATATGTTTGTCCAAGAGTGATTACATGATAATTCTCTAGTGTTGAGTCTGTGTTCCAGCATGACTGTGCTCTCTTTGTCTCTCTATTTATTAATCTTCTGTAGGATTTAGTTGGCAGTAAGCCTCCTCAGAGAAACTGGAAAGGAATATTTATCACATTATTGGTCATTCTGATCATCTTCTCGATCATCTTCACATCCATTGTCCTGCTTACACCAGGTATTTTAGACACACACACACACACACACACACACACACACACACACACACACACACACACACACTTTCGTCCTGCTGACTTTATCTTTGTCATATAGGATATAGTAATGGTCAAATACAAATTAAATATTGTATTAAATATAAATAAAACTGTGTTTTATTCTTATGCTGATCAATATCGTAGTCATAGAAGTAATGTCTTCCAGCTTCAGTGAGTCTGGGTATATTCACAATGCCTGAAAGTACGCGTTGCTATTTAAGATCTGACAATATTGATTTATGCCATATCAAAGTCACTTACTTATTTATTACAATTTTGTCTGATGCATTTAGCTTGTGAATGTGATACTTGATAATCATGTATCGCCAACGAGCTGTTGTCGGCTGTATACTCTCTAGTTTGTCAACAAGTGCATGAGAAACATAATAAAAGATTGGAAAGGATTTACATATTCCTCCCTCTCCAGTGAAATATAACATTAAACATTTCAGTTTTAATACCTAAACTGCAAGAGCACAAGCTTAAGCTGAACATCAATGATCTTTGATCATTCACACGGTACTGCCTCATCCCAACCTTTTTGCAGTTTTATAATGATGTATTATTATTATAATTCTAATGTCTCTTTCACATCCAGATTTACCAGGAAGTTTACCAGTGTTAATGTTTATAATAAATGCATCTTGAAGCTTGTATAGCATTTGTACATTTGTTTATAACCACGTTGGTGACCCCTGTTCTAGAGGAATTCTAGAAATTCTATGTCAATAGAATGATCAAATAGTTTATGAGTGGAAAAGATTTATCAAGTTTCACATGCACTAATATCTGGTATACATGATTCTTTCTCCGAGATGTGTCACTGTTTTATTTTTTTTACTTTGGTAGATGACCTTCTGGCCTCAAAGAAGAAAGTGACAGTTAATGATGTTTTCAGCGAGAAGTTTAAAATTCATGTCCCTGATGCTAAGTGGATCAGTGGTAAGTGGCGTATTGCTCTAATGCAGAAAAGGTCATATAATATCGGTCATATAATATCTGCACTTGTTCGGTTGTGAATAGCCACTTTGGCCCTTTTAAAAGTAACAATTAAGGGCTGAATTTGAACATATAATTTTAACATTAAAATGTTTTAGTATATGTGAAGTCACAATTTAAACTAATGCTTCCAAATTATCCCAAACTTTGGAATTGGAGCCATATTACACAGCACCATGATGTTATTAGCAGCCAAATGTCTAAAAAGGGTCAGTCACAGTTCATAGGGCTGTTATGGTGCGGTTGGTTCGGAACCACAGAACAGATACCACCAGTCAAAGGGTATGGATACAATAGATCTTTATTGATAATAGTAGTAATGGCGCCCCACAAGGGTGTCTGGGGAGTATATGTTGAAGAGGGGCTGTGCCTTGGCGGCGCAGACACAGTGAATCCAGTCCAGAGGCAGAAGTTCCAGAACTGAGGACCAGGGCGACCAGGGTGCAAAGAGAGATGGCCACAGGAGTAA